>JAYMFT010175341.1:0-12149 GCA_038088735.1 Panulirus argus
ATATATACATATATATATATATATATATGTGTGTGTGTGTAGATAAATTCACAGGAGAAATGAAAGTATAGCTGCAAGATTTTTCGTTTATTACATCTTCAGGAATACTGAGGATGTGATAAACACTAGATCTTGCAGCGATACTCTCATTTCTCTTGTGATTTTATCTGCATCTGTTATACACAAGATTTTGTCTATACTGTGTATATATATATATATATATATTGCAGTGGGTCATAGTGATGCGTGTGTTTTAATATTTGCAGATTTCTTACCAACCTCGGATCCCGGCTGATCCAAACGACTTGCAACGAGAGAGCAGCCTGCTTTCTATTCCAGCGCCTCAGTACAGCAATCCAGCCAGGAAATGGAAGTTGCATCACAAGCTAACGTTCCTCCTGTAAGGAACTTGACAAAGTTCATGATCTGTGATATATAATTCCTTAAAAAAGATTACGGCTGTATCATGTTTCACAATACAGTATCTGCTTACTTGTTTTTCCCCTAAATCTATTGTCTATTTTCACTGCTAGAAAAAAAAAATGAAAGGGGTGGTAGGGGAAGAAAATATTTCGGTCAGTGGAACAAAATTTCTTTTCATGGCAAATATTTGTTCTCTTCCCTGAGGCTATGGGCCCTTTAGTTTAACCCAGAGGTGGTACCCCTACATATATATATATATATATATATATATATATATATATATATATATATATATATATAACGTAGTATGTTTTAGCTTTAAAGATACGTGTCAAGTTTCCCAGTTTAACAGAAAAATGCATTTGAACCGTGGGCGATGTTTGAGTCAACACCCTCCCTTAGAAATCCTCTCATTGGTTAGGCCATACAAGCAGAACTGTCCTGGAACAAGTCTAGACTTTGCGTCGGTAAAATGGCGAAAAGATCTGCAATAGATTCAGTACAAAAAGCTGTAGAATAACCAGCCACTGCTCGTGTCAGGATATGATTCTCCCGGGGGCATCGTCTAGGTGGATTCTCCTCTTCTCATGGTGTTCCATCCGTTGTCCTGAGTGACGTCTTTCCACAACGCGTTGCATATGGAGGTTATGGTTTATTCCTTTTCGTTTATTAGGTTAAGTAAACAAGGGAATGATTTTAAACGGTTGCGGTATATCACTTAAAAGATAAGTTTACACAAACCTCTCAACGACACTTTCTTAAACGGCACATTCTTGTCCACTTTCTACTCCACAACGAGCTGTCATCAACGACACATCCTGAGTTAGAGTTCCTCGACGACAAGTCGTTGATAAACAGGATCAACGACATTTCCAGTACGACGCGTCTCCCATCATTACTCAACAAACATATCATTAAAGACCCATCAACACCCTGTACCACATGTTCTCAACGACACATTACCTAACGCTATGACCTACATACAAGCCACAGACACCCTCAGCGACATACCATAAGCTATAGACACCCCTCCACGACACACCGTCAGCGATGCACAATCAACATCATCGGATTCCCAACCATCCAAAGGAGAGCAAAAGAAAATAAAAGAAGTCTCTTGCCGTCTGACAGAAAAAGAGAATATAAAACACACCAAATTTCTACGTTTCCTTGAGCTGAGTGTTGGCTGGGAGTGACTTTATCCGCTTATGGAATCTAAATGGAGTTGAGAGTGAAGGAGAAGCCTGTGTTTAGGACAGCCTCCAGGACGTGAGTATGTTGGCATGGAATATTTTGGACGGCTTTCGTCCATGCGTTAGATGAGTTCCTGGGAAGAAAACGGGGAAGATCCTTGCATTCGGAAAGCAAAAGGAATAAAAATTTTGAGGAATTTTTCGTTCCACAGGAGATGTATCTAGAATTTTTTTTTTTTCAGTACATTGTTAGTCGAGGGTTATAGTGGAGTTGAATAAATGTATATTTTGGAAGTATTTCATACGAGGTAGCGCCAGGAACAGACGAAGAATGGCCGCATCCGCTCATATCTATTCTCTAACTGTCGTGTGTAATGCGCCGAAACCAGTGCTCCCCACAGACCTTCCCATGGTTTACCCCGGACGCTTCACATGGCCCTGGAAATATGAGGATACAAATTAATGTCCTTCATACGAGGTGCCGCCATATGTCGCCCTGATAAATAACAGATTGTAAGATAGTGAGAGAGACTCACAGACCCCTCCCTCCTCCACGCCCGGGTCCTCTAGTGTAGTGTTGTTAAATGACCCGTCGTGTCTGGTAGGTTCTTGGGTACGTTGACGGGCTCTGCTTATAATGACGGGTTTTACCCATTGTGATGGGACCCTGCTTATAGTGACGGACTATGCCCACAGCGATGGACTCTGTCCATAGTGATGGGCTCTGCCCAGTGTCTAAAGTGACGAATCATGTCTATAGTTAAAGAAATGAATGGGCCCTGCCCACTGTGACAAGTGGCGGGCTCTGCCCATAGTGGTCAGCAGAAACTATATTCAAAATGTTAACACCTCATTATCTTATATACGTTGCTTCGAAACAAACGTTTCCTATCTTGTACCATCTTCAGATCTTATCCTTTTAAGTATCCCGTAGTTCAACCTCTTCTGTCTCCACCCCCCCCTCTCCACAGAACTATTTTTTTCTCAAACTAACTGGGTCACTCTTCTCTCACACCTTATCCACTGCACGGAACAGGGTCTCTGTCCTCCAGGAATTACCCTCTTCTCTCCATGAAACTCACTGGATCCCTTCGCCCTTCCTATTCATTCTTTCCACGCAGGAAGGGGTTTCATCCTTCATAGGGAACTTCAACAACATCCAGCTGGCCTCTCTTCCTACAAAATTAATCCTTCTTCACCTGAAATAGGCCGTCTTTTCTCTCTCAAAAATTACCCTCCTCTGTTCCTGAACACGCGTATTTCTCCCAGCAGGACATAAGTTTAAGAATCGGAGGTCGGGGCCGTCCTCCGTGTCAGGCACAGTCTTGCTGAATCTAAACACAGCCTCTGAAACTAACGCTCTTCCCTCCACTGAAGCGGTAACTGCCTCGTTCTTCCATCCGGAACTGGCGATTCTTCCCACAGAAGAGTGAACCTGTGTTCCCAGTACGTAAGGGGTAGATGATGGGTAGAGAGATGCAGGGCCCCGTAAGAAACCGAAAACTAGTTGACCGACGCCCATGAGGTGTTCACCACTGTGATTAACGCTGATGGGGGAAGGGGGGGGGGAGGGTTTTGTGTGTGTGTGTGTGTGTGTGTGTGTCTTTGTGTGTGTGTGTGTGTGTGTGTGTGTGTGTGTGTGTGTGTGTGTGTGTGAGCTTAGAGACTCAGGAGGTCTGTGGGGTGGTGTATTTCTATACACAGTACTGGTAGACATTCTTTTTTCACGATGAATAAATCGAGGGAGCAGTTGTCATTCTTTTTTTTTTTTTTTGTTATTCATTCATCTTGAGGTAAAGACATGGAGGGAGTAACCACTATTTTCAGTGAATTAGACCAAGTAATGTACACTACCACTTCATCATGAATAAACCCAGTAGACGAGCCGGGGGCAATTCTTCATCCTGAATAACTCAGAGTAGCTTCTCACCACACAATGCCGTTTTCTTTCCTCGAATAATGAGATATTCTACTTTGGCCAGCACAAACATACGAATGCCATCAGTCTGTTCTTTCGTTATCTCCTTTTTCCGCTCGCTTCATTAATTACTCGTTTTGAGGAAGTTACTCAAAGCCCTTCGAGAACTTCTCTCTCTCTAATTTTATCGTCATAAAATCACCTCCCAATTTCTTTTACTTGTGTTCACTTAATCTCTTTTCTCTGTGTTCACAAACTTAGGACAGGATGAGTACACTAATGAATACTGAGCTTAACGTGAGTTCGACTCCAACCGATCGTTGTTAGCCAGAGTGGTCTCATGTTAATACTG
This sequence comes from Panulirus argus, assembly GCA_038088735.1. Taxonomy (NCBI): domain Eukaryota; kingdom Metazoa; phylum Arthropoda; class Malacostraca; order Decapoda; family Palinuridae; genus Panulirus; species Panulirus argus. The sequence goes on from JAYMFT010175341.1 coordinate 3,887, forward strand.
TCCAAGGAGAATACTGTCTTTAATTGCTGTAAGCAGTTAATTTGTCTGCTGTGTGTAATCTGATTACTGCAATTGTCGGCAGATCTATAGTTGTAGCTAACAAGGTCTACGTGATGGTATCTTGACAGGAAGAATCACACACACACACACACACACACACAATTTTCTGAAGCCATTACCACCACTTAGAACGCATCCGTCAGCACTGGCAACCAGTCATTACCACCACTGACACCAGTGCCATCAACAGTACCATCGTGACGATCCTCTACACTGCAAAATACAAGACACCACATTACCAAGAATACTCGCCAGCACGATCATTATTGCTTCGTCAAACCAGTATGAAGACCATTACAACCACAGACCACAACCACAACCAGTAATGGTTGTGGTGGAAGTCCCAGCATATCCTGATGGGTCACCATTACCAACATCATTACCCGGTGGGCACGGCCATCTCGCCCTGATCACAATCTTCCATGCTCGGCCATACGGGCTGTGTTTTTAGCGTCAATCATCATTTGTTCTCCAGGAATCCTTCCCCTCTTAGTCGGCCGTGTGTCCATCACGCCTACGGCTTTAGTTCGTGGGTGTAGGGAAGGGGAAGCTGGGGAGAGGGGATAGATAGGTGGGTGGGAGGAGACAGACGATGATGAAGAGAGGGAAAAGGTAGGAGGCGTTTTTGATATAGTGGGGAAGAGGCGATAAGTTCGGAGGTTACTGAGGGTGCAGATGAGTGAAACGATTTGGGAGGAGACACGGAACCGTGAGGGAGAACATGGGATGTGACAGAGAAGTAAAAGCAAAGGGCAACAACCCCGCACAACCGCCACTCCCTCCGGCACAACAGCTGGCAGGGAAATAGTTCGGGAAGGAACACCATGCAGGAAGTAGAGGATACGCTGACCTGGAAATTTCATAGGAAGGTGTGAATGACAAAAAGAATTCGATCATGATACTGCAGAGCTTTTCTCTGGGGAGGACGTTCAAATGTGAAGCAAAAAAGGAAGGGGCTGAAATTTTAGTGTTTTGTAGGAAGGCGAAATGTGCGCTTCTACTTCTTGAGAAGTAAAAGAAAATGATGGGATTTATAGCATTTTACTTTTTAGCCGCACTTTAAAGGTGCTGATAGTCTTCGCATTAGTAACATCGGGTGTGATTTTAATCCAAAGCTCTACAACTCGCATAAAAAAAATCAGTATTACATTGCAGTCCCTTTTATTTCATACTGTTATCATTTACTTGTTCCACATTGATCTGATTTGAAGAAAATGTCGTGTGTAATGTTTTCGAAAATTTTTAGTGCTGTGAAGATTACTATTCGGTAGCCTCAGTGTCTGCAGTCTTTCAAAGAAAATGATTTTAGAAGTTTTATTCGTATGAGCAGGGAATTGAATTTGCTGCTCTCCTTTATAATTGTTCAGCTTTTTCTTGCTTCCTAGAACTTGACAATGTTTTATAGATGGGTGTCTCATTAGGGCGTTGTATAGAATAAGTACTTCATTTTTTTCGTTTTTAAAGTTTGTAGTTCTAGCAGTGAAGCCAAACATTGATTGCTTAATCATACGCAACTATACGATGTTTTACGCATTCTGGGAGGTTACTGATTTATCACTCCAAGATCATAAAGACCTTGTGCTTTAAGTAATGGCCTACCGAGCACGTATGTTTCAAACTTATACTTTTCTCCTCCAAAATGCACCTTTTGGCGTTTCGTCAGCAGTGTAATCCATTTGTGCACTTACCATGTCTCTGACTGCTGCATTCAATCTGTATAAATCTCTTGGAATCCTGAAGTACTCCTCCTTTGTTTGGGCTTTATTTCCTAACTGCGTTAGAGTCTTGTCTCCTGATTAATGGCGTGGGCAATGAAAAGCATGGGTCGTAGGGCTGAGAACTACTATGGTAACCCATTTGTTGTGAAGGAGTGTGGTTGAGAGGGACGGAGGAAAGAGAAGGGGGAAGGAGGGAGAAAGGGAGAAAGGAAAAAGTAAGAGAAACGAGAGAGAGAGAGAGAGAGAGAGAGACACGAAAGAAGAAAAACGTAAATATCAGAGTGGAGAATGGGAAAAAGTAAAGGAAGACATAGAAAGAGAGAGTGAGAGACGATGATAGGTCTCGTGTTGACCTGGTCGTGTGTTTGTGTGTGTGTGTCCATCGTGAGAAGCAACACTTCCTGTGTCAGCAACTTTACCCACTTCTCATCTTCGATCTCACACTTTAGGTCTTTTTTGTTGCATGTTGCGTGTTCTTGCACGGCCTCAACGACGCGTAAATGACCTGGGGAATGATAAATGGAAGGGTAAAAGCCCTTTGTATGTTAACGGAGGTGATAAACTGTGTGTTGGTGTTTGTTTTTGTTGGCGTGTGTTTTTGTCTTTTGTATGTGCTTGTGTGTATGTGATCCCAGTGTGTTGCGGAGGTAGTTACACACGCCTGTTGCCTCGTCTCTAAACCTTGTATATTTGTATTGTGTCAACACTCCTATGCCTGTATGTATGGACATAAACACACGCACGCACACCAGGCTAAGGCAGGTACCTATTTATTTACCAGCCCTGAGGGGGAGGATAACACCTGGGATGGTTGTAGGCCTACTGGCACGACCAGGATTCGAACCGATGGGGGTCTGACCCCTGGCTGGCTTGTGCTGACTCATGATCAGTGTGTGTGTGTGTGTGTGTGTCTAGATATTAATCTCGCAGTCACTTTATTTGCCTCGTTCATGAGACCGAATCAAAGAGCTCTTATTCCCTCGAAAAACGCTGATTGCGCGATAACCGAGCAGGAGGGTGGCCGACCGTGCACGCTCTCTATAGAGCCACTGAGGTAGTCTTGTCAGGTCTTGACCGAACTCGGCGACCTCTGTCTTCTCATGCAGTGTTTATTACATTCTTACGATATGTTAACTTAAAAAAAAAGAGAAATATATGTCTCCCCCCAAAAAAAAATCAGTTTTCGTCACTGGAAGACTATGTTTACGGCTCAAAATAAAGGACAGCCTCCTGTTGAACTGCATTCTGCTCCACAGCATTCAAAGCAGGCAACATCTTGTCTAGCATTTTCCGCTCGATGTTGTCACGCCGTAATGGTAAAAATGCTGCACTGATACCATCTCCCCGACTCTTTCCATGCTCTGTCATCATGAGATAGTGCTGTCGCAGGAGCCGTGTTTCTTCAGGGCATATTTGCTTCACGTCACACCTCCATCACTCTTGCGGTGGGTCGGTGTTGCAAGCTATATAGAAAGATGGAATTTGAACGTTCGGAAAGTATCTTACTTTTCCTTATTTTTTTCCTAATATGATGTGTTCAGTAGTTTTCATTCCGCGATGTTTAGTCCCAAACGTTAATGCGCCTCCTTTCTTCACTCCTCCAGTCTCTCTGACTCTTTCTCTCTCTCTCTCTAAAACTTTGCTTATGATTTAGAAGTCAGACATGAATTTCCCATCTTGGGCTCCAGCCGCGTGCTAGTTTATGAACTTTCTCATTATGGTAATTAATTCCGAGGTCTGTAGGAAAGGACAACAGAGTAATGTAGTTCGTAAGAAGGAGGGGAAAAAAGTGTTGAAAATGTGTTTGATATTTCCATTTCATTTGTCATATGCTTCGAAATTATTATGATTATTGTCATGTTTATATTACCTTGTGGTTAACGCCGTATAGCATCACTGTCGCCTTCACCATCATCGTCAAACGTCACTATCACCAATCATCGCTATCATTTTTACAACCATGAAAGTTGTCTTTATCATCGTCATCATCTCCACCAGCATCAAAGTTATCCTCATCACTATCGTTGCCATCATCGTTATCACCATCAAAGTCATCCTTCATCATCATCACAATCATCTCCATGACCCTCCTTAACATTATCACCAACGTCATCATCTCCTCTACCATCCCTGCATATTCATCAAATCACTAACAGGACGGGAGAGTAACGGCTGGTTGTAAACTTTCCACCGTAACGCCACAAACGTTCGCCTTCACTTCGGTTCTAGAAAAATTTTTGGAAACAAAATTTGATTGAAATGATAAATTCATTTTTAGATTATAAACTTGTAACCAATGACCATCATGATTTTCGAAAGAAGTGATCAGGTTTAAGGAATCTGATTGAATCATTTGTCATAACGTATATTACCCGGGACTCCAAAATACCATCGGATGTTATACATATAGACTTCAGAAAGTTTTCGGCAAAGTAAGAGCCACATACTCCCACCACCATCGTAACATCCCCTGGTCTGAGGGAGTCTTATTTTACGACTAGTGCCTCGAGAGCTCCATCAAAAAGGCACCCTGTGTGATTACTGTTCGTGTGTTACGGGGAGTTACACTCGTGTTGCCCGTCCATAAACCATGTTTATATATGTATCATATATTTGTGTCATAATGATCGTGAATAATATCTATATTAGCAATTGCAATAATTCTGATGATAATAATGATATTAATGATTATGATGATAATGATAATGATGAGTAATATCAGTGTCAATAATATTAAACTATTTGAATTAACCGCATCCGGGATGGGAGTGTTCTTGTAGCTGTCTGTGCGAGATCATTTGAGCTCGATACTGTTGTGGTGTCGAACCGCAGTCTGGGGACGAGGGATCTCGTGTAGCAAGGGGTTGACGGTGGCGAGGATTGCATGTATATTGCTGAATGTGTTACAGGTGTTAGTTAGAGAGAATCGTAAGGATTAAGCTTTGAAGAGAGATGTATAACAGTTACCAGATGAATCGCACGAAGGAGTAGATATGTTAATAGTACACAATAGACCTACACAGGCAAAGAAGTCGAACACTTTCTGACAGCTGGTGCAAGAGGGACTGAGGATGATCTAGGATGCCTCTCCGTGTACCTTTCTTCAGTGTCCCCTTTTGTTCGGTGAATATGTGGGAAGACCAGGCGAGTGAGGCACATGTATCTTCGGGAATACTGAAAGCTTCGCAGGTGTTACTGTGATCCGACGCAGAGAGTCCGAAAGTCTTAAAGTCCTCGACCAATGTATGGACAACAGCTGGAGGATTTGACTGGCGTGCTCGTTATAGATTAGTTTATCGTCAGAGGACCATCACCGACCAGCCTAGAAGGGGCTGGGGCCTAGTGAGAGAAGGAGGGGTTGATGCAAGGCCTTGGTTTGGTTGATGATGAGTGTCATGGAAGCTGTTATGGGTGACCTGAACAACGATTGGGATGAAAGTGGTGGGGGTTGGATGAAAATTAAGTCAACGTCGTGGGCAGGATCATGAATCCCATTATCTCTCAAGGAACCGAAGGAAAATTGAACACTTAAGGTCTACTGTTTATCAAGACACAACATACAGAATTTATGACATATTTCATGCTTTATTCACTTGGTATGCAGAGCGACAGAGGTTTTCATATTCCGACGTTAGCATGAATGAAAACGAGATACTGGTTAAGGAGAAAATGTGATCTAAATTAAAGAACGTATAGTTACATTGTTCTCTTAAGATTACTTGTCGACGACACAATGGATAAAGGATGGGGAAGAATTATGAGGAAAGTGCTCTACTGAATAAAAGTTTTGATTAGATTTATAGTACAAATTACCAACACAAAGGAATGAGGAGGGAAGGAGCAGGAGGAGGCGGAGGAGGAGGAGGTGGAGAAGTTTGTTTTGATAAGATTCATCGTATAGATTATTTACACAAACATGTGAGGAGGAGATGTAGTGGAGGAGGAAGAGGAGTGGAGAAAGAAGGAAGAGAAGTGGGAAGAGGAGAGGTAGTGGAAAATAGATAAGCGAAAATCAATCTACTTTCGGTAGTCCGGTTGCAAAATCTTATTATTCATAAAATGGTTTAAGAAAATTCCAACACAAATTTTAACAGCTTTCTTAGTTTTACCGGGATGTAGCACGCTTTTTACCTAAGTTATAAGCTCATATCTTTTAACGAAGATCCAAGACGTTGCTGTGTTTTTGCGCAGAGAGAGAGAGAGAGAGAGAGAGAGAGAGAGAGAGAGAGAGAGAGAGGAATATTGACTCGCTGAACACGTGGCAGGGTTCAAGAAATCTTTATTGAATCGGTTCCTGTCTCTTATGGGGTTCGGTAATATTGAGCCTTATCTTTAGAAAAGTTCTATAGTTTTGGGTTCTGTTTCTTGAAGGGTTCAGTAATTTTGGGTCTGGTCTTTTGAAAGGTTCAGTAATTTCGGGTTCTGCCTCTATAGGGTAAATTGATTTCGGGTCTTTTCTCTGAAGGCTTCAGTAGTTACGGGTCCTGTCTCGTGAAAGGTTCATTATTTTCGAGTCCTGTCTTTTGAGGGGCTTAGTAATTTCCGGTCCTGTTTTTTTGAAAGGTCAGTAACTTGACATCCTGCCTCTTGAGAAGTCCTCTAACTTCGACGTCTGTCTCTGGGAGGGTTTAGTAACTTGACGTTCTTCGCCTGGATTTATCAACTTAAAGTCCTGGGGGGGGGGGGTTGTTTCAGTAACTTGACGTCCTTTCTCAGGAAGGGTTTAGTAACTTTACGTCCTGCCTCTAAAAGGCTCAATAGCTTGACATCCTGCCTCTTGAAAGCATTAGTAACTTCGCTTCCTGTCTCGCATGGGGGTTCAATAATTTCGCTCTCATCTCTTGCTTGGGGGACAGTAATTTTGCATCTAATCTCGCGAATGGTTCAATAGTATCTCTACCAACCTTAGTAAATACTTTCCCCTGTCACAATAATTCCATGTTCCCCCTCGGTACTCCCCTGTTCTGCCTCAATAACTTCGTGGTCTGCCTCCTCAGGGACACAGTAATTCTATGTACTGCCTCCAGAATGTTGAATAATTCGGCATCCGACCTCCTCGAAGGCCCAGTAATTCCTGGTCCTCCATGGCTCGTCGTGCTTGCTTACTCAACCTCCCCTCGTGTTTGAAGGCAGGCCAGGGTAGAGAGGCTGGTGTAATATCATGCATTGTTCGCCTCTCCTGCTCTCCCCCGATATTGACGATAACTTAAACTGTTTGAAGGAGGGTCAAAGCCACAGGGGAAATGTTGGGAGGTGTGGTCCTAAGGGCAACTCAGGTCAAAGCTGGATGTGTTAGAACAAAGGCTCGATGCTGTAGATAGTATGGGAGAGCCCGAATGGTAGCAGAAGTAAAGCTAAATGGCTTTGAATGTAAGACACGATGGTTTTAAGGGGTGAATCTAACTGGTATTAAGGGTAAAGCTAAAAAGAGTGTTAACATGAAGCTTTGGTATTCTGAAAAACTAAGCTGAATGTTGCTTTAAATAAAGCTTTAGTTATAAATGCAATGGTGGGTGGTAAAGCCAAACGTAGGACTAGATGACTGGGTAATGACCGAAAACAAAGCTAAATGTGACTCGGGGGAACATTAGCTGGTGTCTGTGATAAAGGTGGAAGGCATTTAGGACAAGGCATTAGGGACGAGACTCGATGATGCAGTGAGAAGCTTTGATTCCACAGGTTACAAGTTTGATGGTATTAAGGGCAAGGATACATAGTGCTCTAGGGTTACGAAGTATGTAGGGCAAGATTGGATGGTGTTACGGTTAATGCTAGATAGTATCGCTGGAGAGGGCGGTTTGGATGAAAGAATTAGTCTAGACGACATTTACAAATTATTGGAACACCAGAATATATGTCAAGGGGAAAGAATCATTACCTAACTGTTCAGAGATCCTCTTTCATTTCGTCTATTATACCACACGAAGTCCTGTTTTAAGATTCAGACGCTTAATATCTTTGTTGAGTGCGATTTTGAATAACATTTCATTTTTTTTTAATGTTGAAGGCTCCAGTCACGGACAAAAGTCCACATCAAGGCCGGGCCCTAATTGAAATATAGACAGAATTGAGAAAGAGGAAATAAGACAGGGAAAGTATTTACAAATTTTTTAGAAAGTGAAAAACCTCTTTTAATGTGCCAGGTCATAGTTATTGGGAAAGACATGAGAGGGTAGAGAGTTCCAGAGCTTCGACGTGTTGGGAAAGAAGTTATCAAAACGGCACACCCTTGAGTTGTCGATGGCCGCACAATAATCTTCAATCTCTTTCTCTTCTGTATCCGTTACATCAGGCTCCATGGAAGAAAAAAGGAAATGTTGCAACAATAAACGCAAACAGCCGTTAGCGAATGCAACATGCATCCCTCCACATTACAACTCGCCGTCATCTTCACTACAGAGGAAGAAAAGACAAAGTCACGTTCACTACATTATCACTGTAACGTAATGGGACCTAATCCTTATCTTCACTACACTCCTACGTTC
>JAYMFT010175352.1:0-12149 GCA_038088735.1 Panulirus argus
CTTCCCCCCCTGCCCCCTTCACCGACGTTCCCATTTGTTCTCTTGTCTTACGCACATTATTTACCTCCTTCCAAAACTTCTTTTTATTCTCCCTAAAGTTTAACGATATTCTCTCACCCCAACTCTCATTTGCCCTCTTTATTTTTTCATTTATGTCCTATATATCTAATCTGATGAAAAATGTGATACCATGTACTGAATGTTCAGAGGGGAACAGTATTCAATATTCTAAGGGAAACAACAAAGACTTCCAACAATCAAAGGTTATGACCAACATGCCAATCCCTTTGGATAAAGACATCACTGTGGCTTAATCAATTCGTTATGTTATAACTGATTATGGCCGACAATACTGATACACTGATAACATAAAAATACGATTATTCTATATTTTCTTAAAAGTATGCCTTCCATGGAACACTTACATGCATTTTCCCTTCCCCCACTTTACCTTCTTTTTTGTTTCTTAACTTCACATCTGATATCATCTTTTCACATTAGCATCATCATTACTCTCAGACAGCATCAACACTAACCTCTGCATACTACATACTGTGAAAATGGTTAGATGCAGGAAAGCACGGAAAAATTAACTCACACTGCAAGCCTCTCTCACTTTATATTCAATAATTTCTTCAATGTTCCATCCACATTTACTAATCATGAAATTTTTGCAGAAATGTTTCTCTGTAATATATCATTAGCAGTGAAAATTAATCTATGTAAGCCAGACTGCCAAGAAAGACAAGCGATGTGGTAAATGTTCCCTAATAAGATGTATGCACAACATAAAAACAAACTTCATCAACTTGCATCAATGAATCTTTTGAGGTGATATAAAATTAAGTAATGGGCAATCACACTTTGACAACAATAAATGGATCACAGGATATAATATAAATACATGACTTAAAACTCGTACTAAAAAAAAAAAATATATATATCCATCCAACATCTACCAGTACACTTACTTCTTTTTTCTTTTTCTCTTCATGTGTTTGAGGTGCTTGTTGGGGTGGGTGGTAGGTGTGTGGCAGTGGAACAGCAGTTGTCTGTCGAGGGGCATTAGCTTCAGCCTCAGCTTCTGCTGCTAACCGATTTTCTTCTTCCTGTAACTTCTTGGCCATCTCCTCACTGATAAAAGGGTGTAATATGTAAATCAAATGTAATGGAGGAGATAAATAGGGGAGTTAAGTCTTCCAATAGGGGTAACAAAGCCAACTATAGTAAGAATGCATAAGAAACAGAGATGTGCAAGAGAGGGATGTTCAATTCTTCAAACAGTTTACAAATATCTTTTTTTTAAGCAAGCATATCAGAATGAATTGTGAGGAATGAAGAAATTCAGGAGGAATATGATATTCATATGTGAATATCAACTGAAAGAAAGGCTAAGGTGCTGAGTTGCCACATGCCATGTATGAAAAAGTAAATCTAACATCATTCCACACGATAAAAATCAAAGGGGACCTAAAAGGAAAAGAGAGGAAAGGAGCATACACTCTTATTAATACCTTATTGCCTTTCCTGCTTTTGTGAAGCAGCATCAGGAGACAAATGATGGCCTCACTTGCTTACACTCAGTCTCTGGTTATTAAGTATAATGCACAATAATCAGAGACTACAATCCATAACTAAGTCCAACAGACTACTCTTTAGTTTCTTTTTCATTTCACATCAGACCAATCCTCACATCAAGGCATCTTTCACACATGTTGCAACATAAATAAATCATCAAGTAAACATATAAACAAAAGAAATGTGAATGAAGCTGTAATCACAATAAAGCACACTTGAACTGCAAAATTTCTGCATCTCCATGTAATGGGCTACTTCTTATCATGGCGAATGGTTCGGTTTTACTATATCCAAGTGACATTCATATAAGCAGATTATTTTGAGGGTTTAGTGTATGATACAGAGACTTAAGTTATACTCTATTTAGCTATCTATCTATTTCTCTGACTCCCTTCCCACCTGAAACTCTCTCAAATGGGTGGCCAGGACAATAGAGTATCCATAACTAGTGAACTCAAGTATACTCATTACACATAAATGTTCCATTCCTTACCTATGGAGAGGATGGGCATGTGAAAAAAAAAAAAAAAAAGCAAGGAATCAAAGACTTTGACACACTACAAAACTATGGAGAATGACAGATGAGGGTGAGGAGGTGAATGTGCATAAGTGCTTCAATGGAATGAGTACCCAAGAAATACAATCGACTAAACTACTGGAAATACACTGACAATGTCTTAGGATACAAAAGAGATCTACATAAAAAATGTAATAATAACAGGGGATAACACCTAATTGGGTGTTACACGCCTAAAGTTCTACAGAAGAGCTAAAGCAACAATGCCTCTATACCTGTTTCATCATGGTCTAATAAGCATGCAATATCATCAAACCATACACATGGTACAAAATATTCATCTGTTTGTACAGGAATGCAGATGTCTCTGGGAATCCCATAAAAGAAGACACCATGAAGTCACTGGTATACACAAATTATTCTTATACAAACTGGCACAAAACATGATAAAAGTTTACTTCATGAAAAGGCATCACAGTAGCTTGATTTTCACGTATCATTTTCATTTGTCATTAATTTCTACAATATCAAACTGAAGCTTTATTGCAAAATATCTATACCATATCAACTTTTACTCTTATTCTAGCCAACGTCAGTTGTCAACCAGCTCCACACCTCCAATAGTTAGAGAAAAATATTTTTGGACATACAATACATTAATTCAGCTATCACCGACATAAAACAATTGTGACTTGAAAAAAAAAATTGTTTTGAATGAGAAAGCCATTTCCTACATCATAAGAGATACAAACTAGACACATCATCTACATTGTAAAATAAAATGTCAACTGGAAAACAAAAGTGAGTGCCTTGCTACCTAACATGTAGAAGTCTAAAGTTCACAGAATCAAGAGACACTTAACAAAAAAGGAATTAATCTAGCCCCCAGAGGAAAGGTACTGTGCCAACCTTGGCCCTCTGATGAATAATTCTTCCACCCTGATGAAGTCCAGGCAAATACAAATCACACAGGGTGAGTAAGACAGCAATACCAATCACTCTGGCTAGCATCTGCCACAATACAGAAATATTCTCTCTTAATCTCTAAGTTGGCCATGCATATGACAGAATCTTGAAATGAAAAGGAAAAACTAGGTTTAAAAGAAATTCCTATTAACTCATACTCTACCTCTTAAAAATCCCTTCTTAAAATATGAAAAATTACCTATTTTCACTTAAAACAGTTTTACATCCATACAAAAACAGAACTGGAACAAGTTCAGTTATTTAAAAGGCATCAAGCATGCTCTACAATTAGCTTCTTTCCATTCACTACAGCTTGCAAAGCACCTCATTTGAAGAAACTGCATCAATTTGCTGCTTGGCTCCTATGACAACTTCTTGCAAGATATCTGGACACAAGTTCCTCTAAACAGCAAAGCCTTGAAGCACAGGCACCAAAATGATAACAATTTGCACTTTCTATAGACAGGCTGTTATTCAAGTACAAGCATCCTTTTATCACAAACAATACAGTATTGCCACTAAAACCACCAGCACTGTCCACAGCATGACACAAAAGGTGCCAGTTGTCTACAGAAGAGGGTCAATACAGAGGGTAATTACAGATAAGTGGTGGGAGAGCACAGTAACAGAATGTGGTGGGACAGCACAGTAACACACTGTGGTAGGAAAGGTGAACATGCTTAAAAGAACATTGAGGATTGTAACTTGACCATGGTATCGGTGCCAAAATTTGCATGGTCACTCTTACATTTAATAGGAAACAGCATGTTTGATATAAAGAAGATGCAGTATACAGATAAGTACTTTTTCAAGAACAGACAAAATCTGTTCTTAGAGAGAAAGGTAAAGAATTCTACTAGAGATTATCATCTGAAAGAACTCACTCTGACATATTGTGTAGGCCAAGTGAGTCCTTCAGACGCTCGAAGCTTTGCTGCTGTCGCTGTTGAACCTCTACTTCATGCTGAAGCATTGCTGCCAACTGCTGACTGAAACAAGTTCCACCAAATTACATTACAGAATTTCTATATGTACTTTAAAGGAGTCTGAGAATATACAATTCAAAGGAAGTAGACAATCACTACCTACTTTAAAAGGAGTATGTATAGGGAAGTTTTCAAATGGGTATACAAATCAAACAAGAAAAGCAAAAAAGTTTAGTGTAAGCATATAATCATAGAGGCTAGTATGGAGAAGGGTGGTTCTTTACCTGCTCTTTATCATCAATGAAAGCACTACCATGACAAAAGGTCTTCTTCTTTAGAAATGTCAGTTTGATAATGTGGCAAAGGACCACTCAAAAATTTGTGCCAAGCAGAAAATGAAATGGAAAACAATAAAAACACAATCTCTGTACTTCTATGAATGTAACCTATGCAAATGATACAGTGAACTTGTAATGACATGAAATTTAATAAAGTAGAACGATGAACAACCAGAAGATTTAAAATCCAAAAAATCACTGAAAAAATTGATTGAATCCATAAAATGAAGGTCATTCTTAATGTATTCAACTGTAATATATCCTTAAACACACACACCACAGACCTCCATGGTGTAACTGTTAATATTACTGACCGTCATACATACAGGCTCAAATCCTAATAACAGCAGGCAGTCATCAGTCCACCCAGCTGTTTTTCCTCCCCTAAAGGCTAGTTGATAAAATGGGTACTTTGCACATGTAAATCTGTGTGTGTGTGTATGTGTGTGTGTGTGTGTGTGTGTGTGTGTGTGTGTGTGTGTGTGTACATACATGCACAGAAGTAAAGATATGGTACATAAATACAAGGTTAAGAGATGGGGCAACTTAAGTCTAAAACTCTCTCCCTGTAACACACAAAACTACAACTCACAAGTAGTAATCACACACACACACAAACACACATACACAAACCAAAAATTACTCAGGATGTATCTTCATTACTCCAATGTTTGCATTCATACAATATGGATGTGCTTCCAATGGCAACACAGTTTGTGAAGTCTATTCTTTATGCTAAGGTCACGTATTGTCAACAAAATATACTTTGAAGACAATATTTTTCCAATCCTTAGCACTATCCCATCACAAAATAAAAAATGTAATAGTTCATACACTCTGTTGAATATTGGTGAAATGAGAAAAGGGTTGATCCTGATAAAAGATGCAGGCACCCTGAAAAAGCTTATGGAACCATTGATCTAATACACATATCCAGAATCATCTTAAGTTGAAAGATGATTAACATATGAGACTTCCAGAACAGTACCTTGCAAAGTTAGGGGATAAAATGATACAATCATGGACAAAAGAGGGGCTACGACATGTGCCTAAACATCAAACTAGATAGAAACTGACAAAGCAGAATCACAGAATGATCAAAGGGTGAAAAAAATCAATGCATTAATATCAATTCATATCTAATGTTAAAAGTTTCAGTGTAAATGAAAACTAACAAGTTCTTAAGAATATAAACAGAAAGAGGTCAAGAAAAATATGCAAAAGTATGCAAACACTATTGAAAGTGTTCCTGGGTAACAGCATCATGGTATGATGAAGATGACAGTAGCTGACACTCCCTGAGTATTGAACCAACAGCGATTAGATGAGGAGAGGAGAAATAGAAACCTCCTGATCAAAAACTACAACATTTAAAACTCTGGGATTATGGGATCCCACTGTTCCGTTTACCATATTGCACAGCCCCTAGAAAATGTAAGATGGTCGTGATAAATTATGTGGAATGCAACTTGACATCATGAAAAAGTAACAACAATTAGCATCTCAGCAAAATATCTATCAGTTTTCTAATAATCCAGTGAAGCAAGCCAAGTCTGCTGGCCACAACACTTCTTTCCTCCATACTCACACAGTTATGTCTACATAATTCAGATTAAATGCTTACTGCTGTCTCCCCCAAAAAAGAGAAAAGAATTATTATTCTCATGCCCTTTTGATAATTCTTAATGCACTCAGGAAGATAAACTTGAATTATCTAAGGAGCGAAGCTAGAGTAGAGAGACTAAGGAATATGATCATGCAAAGGAAAGTAATATTAGGATGTAGTATACTTTGAGATAAGCACTCTGTTTGATGATGCTGTGTATGAAGGATTAATCAGTAAGTTGAAAACAAGCAGATCCAAGGAAAAATGGACAAAGACTGGGTTATAGGATAATCTTAGTCTTACCAAGAAAAGTACCTCATTCATCATCACCATCACTTTATATAAAGGATATTCTTACTCTGAATTTATTTGCTGCTGCATCGTCATATTTTGAGTGGTATTAGTTGAAGATGCAGCGGGTTCTGGTGCTGGAGGAATAGGCTCAAAGTTTCCATTTACAAATTCAGAGAAAGTGGCATCTACATCATTAAGTGTTTCCCACACCATATTTTCATGAAGAAAGCCTTGATCAGTCAGAAGCTGGTACAGCTGGTCCTGAAAATAAACACTTTCTTTAATCATGTAAAGTATAATGGAAACCTTTTTTAAAAAATTTCAGTAACTGTAAATAAAATCAACTGATCTACAAAGAACTGTTCAAATATTTAAAAAAAAAAGTCACTGTAACTCTGACTTGAACTAAGAAATTCATTCATAAAGGAACAGTCATCCACATAACAGTAGCTACTTATGGGAATTTTGCCATAACACCAATCAAAATAATGGAACAAGCTCATTTACTGAAAGACTAAACTGATATTGAATGTTAAAAACTTCCTCATTCTGGGATTTATTGAAATATACCAGCAGGAATCATTTAAACTGCCTAATGTACCTAATGTTGAAGCATAACGCATGTTTGTTTATTATTTACTGTTTTAGGTAGACACTTTAATTTCATGTTTTTAATCTTGACTTTAACCTTTTAGTATGTATTGTCTTAGGTAAGCACTTATATTTCATGTTTTTGATCTTAATCTTAACTTTTATTATATTTTTTTTCTTAGAGAAACATATCTATTGCATGATTTTTAGATTTAATTTTCCTTGAAATTGTTAACTATTTTGAAATAATTGTGAGCCAAGTCATCATGTTATAATGTGTCAGTGCATATATTTGTAACTTACTTGGCAAATAAACCATGAATCATTATTATCATTATCATTATTATTATTATTATTATTATTATTATAGGTCTAGGATGACCATCCATTTTTTTTCACAGTATGGTCTGGTTGATGCTCTGTAAGGTATTCATCTTGAACTTGTGCTTCATACTGTGGATGTTGGGAAATTTCATAAAGTGGGTTTTAAGCAGAGAAAGGTCCAAAATCAGTGTTTTTCTGTTTGAATCCCTTTTTTTGGACTGAAGAAAAATTTTGATGATAAAAACTGGTTCCACTGTAGACTCTATTATATTCTTACCTACCAATTCTACAGTGGGTGTCCTAAACATTTTCTTGACGTAAGTGGCTGAGATTTCCAACTCCATCCCATACTTCTTTTCAACATTAGATATACCCAAGTGTCAAACTTTCAAAACACTGAAAAAACTGGAGACATGCCCTCACAGCAATGAGCTATTCTGAGGTAACCCTGTCTGAAGACCTAGCTTAATGACCTGGAAAAGCCTACCTATTTGAAGAAGCGCCTCTGCCTTAGGCAAAGTCAGACTTAGATACAGTACCGGTCTTACTGAGAGGAAAATGTAAAGAATGGCAGTTTTCTCAAGCTATTCCCACTTACTGTCTCCTCCCTGCATTTTCAGGTGATGAGAAAATCAATAACAACAGTTTTCCTCACACCACCAGTTATAGAAGATCTGGCTCTATGAATAAACCTCATGGAGAAAAAGGGATTCATGGAACGGTGAAGAATTCAGTAACTCTAATTGCTCTCCAAATTTTAAGACAGGTCACAGCCTGTCATCTGTACTGTTACCAAGATATCAGAATTCCTTAAAACCCTCTGCAAGAAAATGAAAGATGCTTTATGGCATACTCCAAGACTTTCCCTATGAGCTGCAGTTTAATCAAATGGTACGTCACAGAGAGAATGGTTTCACAAATGGCAGAGATATCTGCAAAGAGACTGAGAAGACTCTCCAGAATGATATGTGGGAAGGAGGGTGAATTAAACAACTGATGGGTTACGCATCTCCAAATTCCACTGACTTGGCAAGGCCTGGAAGGATGCTGTTCAATATAAAAGAAGGTAACCCCCATCTTTTTTCTGTGTAATGAGATGCTCTAGATAAAGTTCAAAATAGAATAAGTATCTGATTCACAAAAAATAGCTTTTTGCTAAAGCTTTGGTCTGATTTTTTGCTTTAAGGTAAAATTCCATGTCCTCAGAGCTTTTAAACATTCCAAGATTAGCCAGAAATTCCTCTGAAAGAAAATGGAGGTCTAGAAACCGAAAAACAGATTTTGTCTATTCCAAAGGTGGTATTGATGATTTTGGGGACCACCGAAAAATTATTCAACACTTAGACCAAATGTCTAATCTCTGTGAAAGCTTGTTTGGCATTAAACCGGTTTTTAAGGGGCATGGATGAAGTAGTAAGAATTCTTAGAGCAACCAAAACCACACTGCCCATCAAATAATATTCAATTCATACAAACCTTCTGGCAGCAAGTGGTCTCCATGTAAAAGAGGCCAGGACTGACCATCAAAATTTATGGAAAATGGAGGTTTGACTCTTTTCATTGGCCCTATGTAAATGTAATGGAAACAGGAAACTAGCTGTACACAGAGGGGGGAAAAAAGTATATTGATAAGCTATAATATAACTTACCCCTCTTTTATATATAGTGGAGAAATGGTTGTTACGGAAGAGGACAGCTATTTCCTCACGGGCAAGAGCAGATCCTAGTTCAAATAGTCCATGGATTGTCAGCTGGGATCCACTGTTGGCCATAAATTCCTCACACAACATAGCTAGAAAGTTCATACACAGTCAACAAATAGAACCACATATGAAATTTTTCCTAGCTGATTTACCTCCATACTACAAAGAACATACGTGTAGAATGTCATAACCTGGAGTATGGTATGCAGGTCTTGTGAATATCTGTTACTGGATTCATAACAATACCTTTATGATTATTTCATTAAATGACTTCTACATCAGATACAAAAGATAAATTAAAAACATCTTAAGCATTTCAATGACAGAGGACTATACAAATGTTCATGCCAAAAAAAGTTGAACATCCACAATTAGCATAACTTTCTTAGTAATTTATAAAAAGATGGTAACATAGTAGGGACTGTGGTTTTATGTGTTCTATCTTTCTTGTGCCTATTCCCTCCAAGAACTCCCATCAAAAGGGTGGCTATGGCAAAAAAGTCTCCACATATCCCTGTCCTTACATGTCTCCCTCACATACACAATTCCACTCATTCTTCCCCTATTTCTCTCCCTCAGGTATTCTTCCACTCTATTTCCTCAAGTCACAGGTGGTATTCCTCCCAAATCAACCCCTTTAGTTGTATTAATAAACACCCTTCTTGTAAACTCCCCATCTTGCATTCTTTACACATGCCCTAAACAACTCAAAGCATTACCTTTCACCCACTCTACCACACCACATTTCATTCTCTTTGCATTCCCTGCCATACCATATCTCTCATATACCCCCTCATTACTTTCTTCATTCCATTTAGTCATACCATATGCTCCTCTCAAATAACTCATTTCCACAGCCCATATTCTTGACCTCTGTGACTCATCCCAAAAACTTAAATTCTCTCACGCCTCTTCCAGTCTTTCTCTCCCCATATCTATACCAGAGTTTAGTACACTTTCTTCTCTCACTCTGTAGGGCTTTGCAAAATCTTTACTTTCACTTTGTTTCCTTTCAAACTCCATTACTTTACTTATACTCAATTCACCTTCAATCACTTATGTTTACACTCATCATAAAACACACTTACAACCTTCTGCAACTCCTCTTCACTGTCAGCAAACAATACAGTATCATTTACAAACAGGCTTGTCACTAGCCACCATACCTCTTCACTACACTCCATCTCAATACCCCTTTTCCCTACTTTTACTTTCAACTCTCTTATAACTTCACCCATATATATCTTAAAAAGCCATAGTGACATCACCCAGTCCTCTCTCACGGTCCCATACCCCATATATCCTTCATGAATCCTATAAAGAATTCCACTTGACTTTGTCATATGCTTTCTCCAGAGCCATAAAAGCTGCATACAGCTTGTTACCTTTCACTAGATGCTTTTCTACAATCATTCTCCCAGCAAAAATCTGATCCACACATCTACCTTTCCTAAAATCCCCTTGGTCCACACATTCTGCATTCAGTCACTTTCATCAATATATCAATCAACACACTTGCATACCTTTTCTCGGTATACTTAACAGACTTATTCCCCTATAATTACTACATATATCCTTAGAACCTTTTCACTTGATTAAAAGGAACAATAATAACTTTCACTTTATCCTCAAGTACAACCTTCTGCTTCCAATAATAGCTTTCACCTTTTCCTCAAGCAAAATATTCTGCTTCCATGCTAAATAACATATTAAATGCATCCATTCTATGTCACACTTTTTCCTCCATACTTCAACATTTTAGTTGTAATATCATCCACTCCAGGTATCCTTCCTCCCTCAATGTACCTTTTTACCTCCCTTCTTGCTATTGGCCCCCATACTTGTATCCCTTTCCTTCCATCCTCCACACCAAAACTTGCAAAAACTGCTGCCTCACCTTTTCCCACATTCATCAGCTTTTCAAAATACTATTTCCATCTTCCTTTCACTTCCTCCTTTTGATTCAGAACTCCCCTTCCTTACTTCTCAGAATTGCATTTCCACTCTTACCATATACCTCATTCCTTTGTCACCTCCTTCCAAAACATTGTCTTATTTTTCTTAAACTTTTCACTCAACTTTTTTCCAAAATTATGATATACTTTTTCACAACAACACCTATAAAGGTGTTGTTGTGATACAATGAGCAAAAATGCTAATGGGAAATACCAGCAAAAAACATTTACAAGCCAAAATACTGGTATTATACCTACAGTATAAAACAAGCCTTGATAGCTTCCAATAAATCTATTTACTAACATTAAAAAGCAAGCAGAAAGAGGATAAATCATAAAATTAAGGATGCAAGTAAACGAAACTGTTCAGTATGACGAAGGGTACCTTTCACAAGCAGATCATTGTTGTTGGTTCTAATAGCTTCTTCTCTCCATGCAAAAATGTTGTTGGTCAGCTGGTTGTAAGACATGTCTTTTATGATAGCAGCTGCTTCGCTGGAGGGATCTACAACCCACCCATGGTACAGCATGATGCCCAACAAGTCAAACACACACAACTCACCCGTGAACTCAAAGTCCCTGACACTGCAAATCAAAAACATTTCTCTTTATAATATGCAAAAGATCAATAAAAATAATGCACAACTATGCATTTAGGTCAGGTAAAAGATCAAAAAAGGCAAATGCAAAATTATGCATTTAGATTATTCTTTATTATGGAAATATTCTCAAAACTGAAAATATAAACATAAATCTGCTAAGTTCCCCTAAAGTTACAAAAATATTTTCTATAAAACTTAACATAAAATATTTTGAACTTTATCATTTCTATGTATGCTCCTCAATCCCAACATGGGCAGCATCTGACTTATGAACATCCAACCTATGAATACCTGTATTTACGACAGAGTTCAAAAAATTATAATCTTTAATTCCCATTCTGACATACAATTGATCATCCATAATTATGAACTATAAAACTTCTTAAATGTGCATTTCATTGACCAGCCCCTAGGTGAGGATGAAGAGCTGGATGGGCTGTAGACAAGCTGCCATGACCAAGAGTTAAACCTTAACAGGTTTGATCCTGGGCAGCTTGTGCATGTGTAATGGTCAGTTATGCTAACTGCTACACAGAAGATTGAGCCTTAAAGGCAAAATCCTCATTTTGCTCCCTTCTCTGTTCCTTCTTTGGGGAAAGCAAAAACAGAAGGGGAGGATTTCCAGCCCCCCACTTCCACCCCTTTTAGTCGCCTTCTAAGACACACTGGGAATACGTGGGAAATATATATATATACATTTATATATATATATATATATATATATATATATATATATATATATATATATA
>JAYMFT010175363.1:0-12149 GCA_038088735.1 Panulirus argus
ACTGGAAAACGAGGAAAGAATGGAAGGAATCACTCAACCAGTAGAAACGACAAGACGAAAGAGAGAGGAGAAAGAGAGTTACAGACGGAAGATGAATCAGACGAACACATAGAAAGATATTTGAAGTTAAAGTAATGAAACAGGAGACACTGAAGTGGATTAGTATTGAACGATGAAAATGATTAGGTTTAAGGATATTTCAGTCTCTGATTTGCCGAAAGCAAGGCTGGATGAAGTCTAACATACGTCTACATGTCTCCCATACCCATGTCCAAAACAGTTGCAGTTCCTCATTCTCCGTGTCCAGAATAGCTTGCATGCCCAGCACCCTTGCCCAAAACAGTTTGTTTTCCGCGTTCCCCAGTCCATATTCCTCATTCCTCAGTCCATATTCCTCATTCCCCAGTCCATATTCCCCATTCACCAGTCCATATTCCTCATTCCCCAGTCCACATTCCTCATTTCCCAGTCCAGGATAGCTTCTATACACCATTCCCAGCTTGTATAGCTGAATCCCATGTCCAGAAAAGCTTACATGCCCCATTCCCATATCCAAGTGAAGCGTATCTCTAGCATATTGAATAATGTATTGTCAAGAAAAATGAAAAATACTATAAAATATGGAGAAAAAATCGTCAAAATATTCACTCTTATCAAAACTGGCGAGCGAATGAGTCAGAGGTTTAGAATGAGTGATGCCGGGGACCTGAGTAACTTGGATACTCAGATGGTTATTCATAGGCTAGTGATTAAGTTAGCCAATGGGTAAGTGAGGCACAGAGTGGATGGTATTTATAAACCAATGGGTAGGTGAGGCACAGAGTGGGTGATACGTAAACAGTGAGTGAGTGAATAAAGAACAGCATATTACTCATCAGCGGTAGAAATTCAAAGAACAAAGATTCAGGTCGAAAAATATCCGCAGAATGAAAGGATCAAAGAAAGAAAAAGAAATGTTTATATAGTGTACAAAAGTGTCTCTCCTCCCCCCGTTTTCTGTATAAAAAATGAAGTGCACAGACATGAGAGCAAACATGGGGTAGAGAGAGAGAAAAAAAAGGCAAATAATTGAGCGCAAGGTATGAATAAAGAAAGGGAGGAAAGAGTGGGACATCTGGTTTTCCTTAAGGGAGAGAGAGAGAGAGAGAGAGTTACATAGACACACACACATACACACACATCACACGCCCCCATGGCCCAAGCGAGGTAGCCTGGCCTAAGAAAAGAACTACTGAAGTAGATGCAGTTCCCTAATGAAAGCAGTTGAAGAAAAGGAATAGCAAAGCAGAAAGAGAGAAGAGTTAGAGTTGTGCCTACGAGTACTGAATACGGGAAAATTTTGCTCGAAGGCAGGGCTGGCGTGTACCGCTCACCGCAGGGAGGTCTCGTGTTACGGAGAACGGCTGGTGTGGGTTACGTGTTGTCAAGTGTTACGCTCGAGAGATGGAGAGATTGTACGTTTGTGGACTGGACGCCAGTGGGAGAAAGAGACAGCAACCTGGGCCAAAGGAGTGAAACTTAACAGCCATGGTATATGTGAGTGTATGTACTTACCTCCTACCCCAGGAGTCCCTTGTATGAGACTCCTGCAGCTCTCAGGAAGCTGGCCACGTCCATCGCTCGACACAAGAGGTCATAAAGTTGTAATATTGATCTTTTGGAACCTCCTACCCGCGGTAGGTCTTGCTCGTATATTGTCCTTCTCACCAGAAATCCCGATGAGGGAAGATCTGTCTTTCCCTAAGGAATATCTCTCTCCGTTCTCCGCGAAGGTACGTCCACGGGTTTACGAGGGAGTGTCGAATGTATGTATGACGACCAGTGCTGATCCTCTGAGACTATCGTCCACGTTAGACTTACCATGTTTAATTTCAACGCGACCTGATCCTTGAAGGTGTGGACAAGGCCATCTCTTTATCTTCAGTTCCACTACACCCTAATCTTCACTACAGACTTTATCTTCACTACACCTTCATCTTCCCTACACTCTAATCTACATAATCATTCTTCATCTTCACTACACACTTTATCTTCACTGCTCTCTCATCTTCCCTACGCTCTAATCTACACAATCCTTCTTCATCTTCACTACACACTTTATCCTCACTACACCCTTATCATCTCTACACTCTAATCTACACAATCCCTCTTCATCTTCACTACACACTTTATCTTCACTACAACTCATCTCCTCTACACTCTAATTTACACTGGCCTCCTTCATCTTCACTATACACTTTACCTTCACTATACCCTCATCATCCGTACACTCTAATCTACAAAATCCCTCTTTATCTTCACTACGCCCTCATCTTCTCTACACTCTAATCTTCACAGTCCCTCTTCATCACCACTACACACTTTATCTTCACTACTCTCTCATCTTCCCTACACTCTAATCTACACAATTCCTCTTCATCTTCACTACACACTTTATCTTCACTACACCCTCATCATCTCTATATTCTAATTTACACTGGCCCCCTTCATCTTCACTACACACTTTACCTTCACTACACCTTCATCTTCCCTACACTAATTTACACAATCCCTCTCCATCTCCATTACACACTTTATCTTCACTACTCTTTCATCTCCCCTACACTCTAATCTACACAATCCCTCTCCATCTTCAGTACACCCTCATCATCTTTACACTAATTTACACTGGCCCCCTTCATCTTCACTACACACATTACCTTCACTACAACCTTATCTTCCGTACACTCTATTCTACACTAGCCACCTTCATCTTCAATGCACCCTCATCTTCCCTACACTCTAATCTACACAATCCCCCTTCATCTCCTCGACACACTTTATCTATCTTCACTACCGCCTCAACCTTCATATATTCTATCTTCACTATCCCCTCATCTACACTTAAACTCCATACTTCACTATATTTCTGGCGCTGAGTCACAGAGTTTAAGAGGGAAGGTGAGTTCTTGCTTTCAGTAATTCCATCGAGATGTGCTCTGTTCATTGCCAATTTATTTACCGACTGGAGGAGGAGGAGGTGTCCCTGGTGGATGACGGGTTGTGGAACACGCCCCACGAAGGCCGCTTCATCCACCATGTGCAGCAAATCGATCCCCGACGCCTTCAGGAAGAAGAGCGAGACATCGGCGAACCATCCACAGCCATTTCTTTCCCTGAAGTCGACGATACAGATGAGTTCGCCCGTCTTCTCCATGGAGATGAGTGCGATCTCGTCGTACGACCCGGGATCGATGTCGTGCGTCGCGTAAGGTCGCTGGGCAAGGGAGGGAACGGGAGTGTGGAGATGGTACACTTCCAAGGCCAGCGGATGGTTCTGAAGACTCTCCTGAAGAGGGAGAACATCCCTGGACTGCTGAGGGAAATTCGGGTCCAGCGTGAACTAGCAGGCGCCGGAGGAGCCCCCATAGTACACGGACTGAGCCTGAGTCCCGCCAGGGTCATCATGACCTACACAGGCCCGACTTACCAACGGTATATCGAGACCTGCCCGCAGGAGGAGCTGGTCAGGACGCTCGTCCTCGTGGCCCAGAAACTGGACGAAATCCACGAGAAGGGCTTCGCCCACAACGACCTGAAAGCGAACAACATAACCGTTGGCGATTCCGAGGATGTCGACGTCCACATCATTGATTACGGGCTGAGCAAGAGGCTTGGAGAAGCCCTCTGGCCCTCGGGCCCAATGAAGAGACGCTGCTGGTACGCGCCCGAGCTGTACGAGAGAAAGCCCAGCACCCGGGCCAGCGACGTCTATTCTTTTGGTGACGTCATTTCCGACGTGCTGGAGAAGGTGGAGAAACCTGCCGTACGCTTCGCTCTGGCAATGATTCAGGCCGACGCCAGGGAGGAGCGACCCTCGGACCGACCCTCTCTCGGCAGCGTCATCAGCCAACTGACACTCATTGCCGAAGGCAAAGTCGCCGAAGCCATCCGCTTGAGGGCAAAGGCGAGGAGGCAGGTCTCGGCACCCGTCTCAGTAAATGTTATTCATTTATACAAGCAATGAGACAGACAAAAATTGTCTATGCTGGAGAGAGGAAATTATTTTTAGTTTTTCGTTGTGATTATATATATAAAAAAAAAAATTTAATTTCTTTTTGGTTGTACTAGAGGATATTGATTTATAGTTATAAGGTATTTGCAAAAGGAATAAGAAAAATATGATTCACTTAGTTCTCTCGTCCCATCTGTCTACAGTGACGCACTCACTCTTACCCACTATCCTCATGATTTCCCTCATTATCATCACCATGCCAGCGCCTCCCTCACAATCAACAGTGTACTCATGGCTTCCTACGTTATCATCAATGTACGAAGGATATTGATGTCCTCAGCATTGACTACGGGGTCTCTCTCTCTCTCCTATATATATATATATATATATATATATATATATATATATATTCAATGCCGGGTCGTAAGATTTAGTGTGGATAATGTTACGAAAAGAGTAGATTGAGTGAAATTGCCTTGTGTCAGGAGTAGATGTTGTCAAGTCGTCAGGCGTAGTAGTTAGAGTGAAGGTGCTAGGCGTCGGGAGAAGATGGAGTTAGCCACTGTTTTGTGAGGAATCCTTGGAAGTGTTGTCGTTTGGAGGGTTGTTTATAGCAGCAGGTGGGATTAGGTTAGGATGTCAGGAGGGCCTGGGTAGTAATAAACTGCCTACGACCCCCACTAGTGACCTTAATGACGTTAGAGGGTTGTTAAGCTGTTTCCGAACGATGGTCCCAATGTATTTACTCCCTCTGGTTGTGTTGCTGGCCCCTGCGTCGTTTGGGGGGGTTGTATAATGGATACTCCTCCCATAGTCTGACTCGATTAATCTATAATACGTTATTCTAGGGTCACTTAATATCCCTTTATGTCGATAATATTATTTATTTTCATGCAGTTCCTGGGGGTAGCCCCAAGCCGCCACTGTCTCTTGTCTCTACCCAGTGCCTGGGGGCTGCCACCAAGCCCCCACTATCTCTCATCTCTACCCAGTGTCTGGGGCTTCCGCCAAAGCCCCCACTATATCTTATCCCCACCAAATTCCAGGGGCTTTTCGAAGACCCCACTCTCATTTATCTTCACCCAATGCTTAGGGCAGCCCCAAGCTCCCCAGTTATCTCTCTTATCTTCACCCAGTGCCTTGGGCAGTGCCTTGGGCTATTCCAAGCCACCACTATCTCTGCACTTGGCGCCTAGAGCTGCCAAAAGCCCTATCCTGTAGCAGCCTTTCACAAACATCTATTCACACACGACACACCCACTACCGTTCTCATACGTATCTGTTTTGCTCTAATTTTTCTCTTTTTGTATGTTGTCACTCGTTTCTCCATATATATATATATATATATATATATATATATATATCATTAGGAAATTCTTTCATCGTAAGTTAGATGGGCTTTGTCTCCCATCCTTTCTCCTCCTCGTTGAGGCCCAAGACACGCTTCTGAGTTATAAGAACCGTACAAATACCTCTCTTCAACATTCCTGAACCTCCTGACACTAATCCCGTAGGAGATGAGGGTTTTAGCGGGTCTTCCCACCGGCAGAGGAGGTGGTGGGTCGCTGGGGCCTGTGAGGGAGGGGGGCCCTCTTCTGGCGGATGTTGATTACATCGGGTCGTGGTCATCGTGCTGCTCGCGCGGCGAAGGAGGCGAAAAGATGTCTTTCAATTACGATGGACTACCGGGAATGACGTGCACGAGTCTAATGATTGCTTTTTCCTTATGTTCATTCAAGAGCCCCGTGTTTACTTGATGTCTGTAAACGCTGAACATGTTCTTCTTGCTTGATGTCTGTAGACGCTGAACATGTTCTTTTAGGCTTTTATTTGTCTCGATTTTCATTGCCTCTTGCAGGTGTGTTAGTAGGGAATATGGGACATTTTAGTTAGTCCATCCTTAATGTCTTTGAATCCTGTGTGTCAGTTTTCAGTATCTGAGATACCTTGAATATCTCATTCTTCTCTCTGACTAACATGTTCATAAAGACATTTTAATACTGATTGTTTCTTTGACTGTTATCTGGTCTTTATTCTCATACGGGCCACGGGTAACCTAACCTCCTTTAGATTATTCAGAGGCCTTGAGTAGGATCTCTTGTCCTTAAATCCTAAACTTTTTCTCTTCCTCTTCTCATTCATATTCTCAAAACTTTTCCCCTTAGTTGAATATTCTTCTCAGTCGGCCCATGGCCGTGGATGGATCGTCTCCGTATGTTTCCCATCGTCATTGGTGTTCCTCAAGGTTCTGTCTCCTACCTGCTTTTGTATAAGTGACCTCTACACTAGTGGATCCCATTTTACTACTTAATGAATCACTTCTCTACTTTTCTACTTAAGAAACGGGCCTTTTTCACCTGCTAGTTTATGTGTAGCCTCACTTCTTTTCTTCCCTCATCTCAGGCCTGTGTAACATTAACTTGTTGGGGATGATATGATGAAATACAATTTATTGGTTCTGTAATATTTCCTGGTCAATGTTCCTCCTGTGAATTGTCATGATTTAAGGGTCAGGACCACTCTGCCCTTACTTGTATGCCCTTTCGCAAGTCAGGGCCACTCCACCCTTACTTGTATGCCCTTTCCCAGGTCTCAGGACCATCCCTGAACTGTGAGACGTGCCTTTTAGGTCTCAATATTTCCTCCTTTCCTCCACCCGTGTGGCCTCGTCTCCTCCCCCAGTGTTGGGATCAGTCTCTCATCACAGTTCATCACTACCGTTCTTCCCGGTTCGGAGCCATTCTCTCTCTCTCTCTCTCTCTCTCTCTCTCTCTCTCTCTCTCTCTCTCTGCCATTTATCACTACAGACTGACTCATCCGTATTCAGGAGCCACATTTTCATTTCGTGTTAGGCAAATTTCCTCGCGCATTTGCATATTGCTTCCGTCATCGCAAATTTGGATTGCAAAATTAAGTCAGTAAAAGCAGATGGATGATAGGTGATGTTATATTTTTTTCATGTATGATTTACAGTAACTGGGGGAAATTGGGAGTTTGTTTAATCTCCTTTATTAATCATTTGAATAATTACCTTCAGCCAGATTTCGTCCGGATTCGGATTTATACATAGTTTTTTTAAATGACCGCCAGTTATTGCACGTTGGACTCCAGTTCCGCTTGACAGTTATCGTGGGCTGCTCACTGCAAGTTGTGCCGTGACTGCCTATTTTCTGTTCCTTTTTTTTTTACAGTAGGTTTTTTCCTGGTTAGTGTTGTTCCGTCGAATGGTTGTGGTAACGTCTTCCACCACAGTCTTGATACAGTAGGCCATGGTAATCTCTTCTGATACAGTAGGCCATGGTAACCCCTTCTGATACAGTAGGCCATGGTAATCTCTTCTGATACAGTAGGCCATGGTAACCTCTTCTGATACAGTAGGCCATGGTAACCTCTTCTGATACAGTAGGCCATGGTAACCTCTTCTGATACAATAGACCATGGCAAACTCCTCTAATACAGTATGATACAGTAGGCCAATATGGCCAGCTTCCACAGGAACGCCCTTTGCAACTGTAGAGAGTTGTCAACAGCTCTTGTGTTTACCCTCAAGTCTTGAATTCTCTTATCGAGTTTTCTCTCTATTTCCGCCTTACGTTTTCGCTCCTCCTTCTGGTCTCCCAGTTTCATATTCCCTTGTGTTTACTTTTCTCCTTCGCTGTTACCGTTATTTGTTCTGGTTTTATTTCCTCTACGTGTTTTCTTTGACTTTTTTTTTTTTAGATTTTTTTGAATGCTTTTATGTTTATTTGCATTTTTAAACGTTCGTCTTGCCTTCACGCGTGTGTTCTCGGGATCTTCATTTGCTCTGGTTAATTAGAAAACCTCCCTCAAGGGTGGATTGGACGTAGAATGATAAGAGACGAAGAAAGGGAGAGAAAAATGGTGAGATGATGAAAGGAGGGAGGAGAGAACGAGGCGTTAAAGTAGGAAGCAGGGAGAAGAGGCGATAAACGAGGGAAATAGGGAGAATGGACGGTTAAGGGGAGGAAGTAGGGAGGCTAGACGATGAAGGGTGGAAATAGGGCGTAGATAAGCGGGGGAAGTAGGGAGACTAGATAAAGGGAGGAAATAGGGGGACTAGGCGATAAAGGGAGGAAATGGGGAAACCAGGCGATAAAGTGAGGAAATAGGGTGACCAGACGATAAAGGGAGGAATATAGGGAGACTAGATAAAGGGAGGAAATAGGGAAACCAGACGATAAAGGGAGAGGATAGGGAGACCAGACGATAAAGGGAAAATTAAGAAAACTGGACTTTCTGGGAAGAAAATAATTTTGACAGAAACCAAAATAATCTTCTTGCCCGTGTATAGGGGGGGGGGAGACTCCTTAACTAGCAGGGGTTAATTAACTTGGGACACGGTTAATTACACTGTAACATAATGGCTAATTAACTCCGGAATTGGGTTATTCTTTCACCTATGCGGCGACGGCAGCCCTAACTCGAGAAGTGGGCAAGTTAAGTTAACCGAAGAGAGAGAAAATGTTAATTAACTTGGGGGGCCCCCCCTCTTCGGCCGATGAAATAACATTGGGGGGGAGGGGTAGGGCCGTCACAGGAGCTTGAGGGCGGCATTAAATTACTGAAGGCTAATTTGCACGCGTCACTAGGAGTCAATGTGTGTGTGTGTGTGTGTGATACGGCAATTAGCGTCACATTCAAGTGCCCGCCACGCGTTTAGCCGACGGTTTTGCGTGCGTTACGAGGCGTTACCTACTTCCCTCCCTCACCCTCGCGTTACCAAAAGGACTTCATCTCGGGCTCCCAGATATTCCCCCCGTTACGAGTTTGTGTTACGTACGTAACTGGTTATACATGTCGGTAAAATATCTTCCCCGCGCGATGTGGTTTTCTGTTCCGCGTTACGGCCGTCACATGGAGCGCCGCTGCTAATGAAAGAAGGGTTTTTAGCTGGCCGGAGTGTGCCGTAAACTTTGGGTGGTAGTGGGGATGGGTCCCAGGCCGTTGTGGATAACAGGGACGTGTGTGTGTGTGTGTGTGTGTGTGTGATCATAGTGGAGGAGAGGAGCTGTCATCTTGGTGTAGTGCCCCGGGGAAGGGGCGTTGCTTGCTTGCTTGCTTGTGGTCTTGGTGCAGTGCAAGTGATCTTGGCTTGCCCTGCTGGTGGCGGACAGTGATCTTAGTGCTCTCATAGCAGGTCGGAGCTGGTGATCTTGGTGTGGCAGCTGGTGATCTTGGCGTTCTAGCCAGCTGGTGATGTTGCCTTAACCCCAGACACTTGTCCTGTCCCCTCCGGACGGCCCCGCGCTTAAAGACGACACTTTATCGCCCCGGGAGCCACCGTCTGGGGACTCCGGCCCGTGACACACGATGGAATATAACATCCCAGGTCCCAGACGCTCTCTCTTTTTTGCTATGTGTTATTATCCCCAGTTGTTGGAGGTGGCGTGGTGGTGGTGGTGGTCGTGTTCTCTCCTTCGCTGTGCATCAAACTGCTCTTGGGAGCAGCAACGACGACGCCTTTACTGCCGCTGAAGTCGTCGTGAGATGTCGTGTTTTTTGGATGGTGCCCTTCTTTAGCTCCTGCGCACGACGATCTTGTCAGACTCTCGAGCACGACTGTCGGGTGTTTGAGCCGTGCTGTACGACTTCTTGATCATGACGGTATGACCCTAGGGGCATGATGGTCTAAGGGTCTTTAAAGGGCCGAGTGAAAGGGCCAAGGCGACATACCCAAGGGGTCGTACCGACCGTCGTGGTAGAGGTAGTTCAGCTGTGGTGCAGTGGAGGTGGTACTGAACAAAGTCGTGTTCGGACCAATGAGTCGACAGTGCTCTTGAGTCGCTTTGGAGGTCAGCACAGAGAATGTGACGGTGCAGGGGAGATATATGACAGTCACAGCTGCATCAGCTGATTCTCCTCTCTGCTTCTGCTGCACTTCCTGCTGCTGCTGCTACTGCTGGGTAAATTGAGGATTCCGACGGCCGCTTAACTTAACCAGCGGCTTTGGCTGTCTCTCTATGCTCTTTCTTGGGAAATCTCTCTGCCGGTCTCTCTCTGTCTTTGTCATCCGTGTGTACACACACACGCACTCACGCCCCTCTTGCTGAAACCGAAAGTCAACGCACTCTGATACTCAGGCACTCAGAGTGCGTTCGTGGAGGTCTCCGGCCGCAACCGAGTCTTTCCCGACAAGGAAATGAATCCCTATACTCGCTCAGAGGGAGAGAAAGAGAGAATTTCACACCTGGAATCCTTTTCATTTTGATATGTTTTGGTGTTTGTGCAATCCCTCGTTGTTCAAGACATTATTTCCTTTACACACACAAAGCCTTTTAGATAATTAAGCCCTAACGATATGAATTACCGTCTGGTCGTTACCCGAGGTGTGTATAGTTTGTGGTTCATACCTAATGTGCCAGACTGCTCGAGAACTCGGCCAGTTTATAATATCCCAAGAGGTAGTTGTGTACAGAAGGCATTTTACTGCGCGCTGTTTCCCCTCCACAAATTTGGCCGGCCTCGCAGACTGCCTTCGGTAAATGCAAACTCGAGGCGCCGGTTGCCAACTGGTGCGTCATCGTTGGAGGGGATGAATTAGTTGCTCTGGCAAGAGGAGAGGTTGTTGTTACCTCGAAGGTCAGAGCTTCCAAATGGTCGTTACTTCCAAAGGCTGTTCCTCAAGGTCAGTACTCCTAAAACCAATTCCTCCAAGGCCAGTACTTCGGAGGGGGAAGGCGAAAGACCTCGAACTATTTCGCCCTTCAGACGAGGTTAGCCCCATGCAACTCCACCATCTTCATCGTCCTTTATGACCTTTGCCTCCAAACGAGTGGGTCAAGGTCAAGTGCCTGGCTCCGCGGCTCGAGCTTAGCTCTTAGCCCGCCATTGTGTGTGGGGGGAACGGCCACACGGGGATTGACCGTTACGACATTTTTTTTTTTCTTCTGGAACGACGAAACTCTAGCAGTATCTCTCTCTCTCTCTCTCTCTCTCTCTCTCTCGTTCCGTGACCTCGCATCTCTAAGAACAAGGTGTGCAAAGGAAATGCCCGAGGAACTCAAAATACTCTTCATTGATTGGATTATTTATTCATTCTCTTTTTGTCCGAGGAACTCAAAATACTTTTCATTTATAGGATTATTTATTCATTCTTTTTTTAAGATACTTCATTTTTCCTTGAACCCCGAGATGGTGAGGTTGGGACATGTTAGTGCCGTACCTTCTAGATGGATAGATAGATAGATAAATAGATGGATAGGTTGATAAATAGATGGATAGGTTGATTGAATCCACACCTGCCGGGTGTAATGCCGACCCTCAGATGACACCAAATGACGGTTTTCCCAGAGCAAGATGCTGGGCAGGTGATGAGATGTGGTCGAGGAAGTTGCAGAGGGAGAGACTGCGTAATCCAATCCCTAATCACAGTTTATATGTTGATTTACGCCGGTGGAACGGCGTATATATTACGAGAGTGGTGGCGGGAGGGGGAGCGAATGAAAGCTCTTGGTGTGTGTGTGTGTGTGAAAGAGAGAGAGAGAGAGAGAGACCCTGTGCATTTGGTGAAGCATAGATTCTTTTATGAGGGGGCCATCTTGCGCTTCGTTGTACGTAGTTGCATGTACCGTAAAGTTTGTACAGAGCAAGACTGAAGGCAAGTTGATGCCCAAGAGCTTGTACAAATGCTTGAGGTAGGGATGCGAACGTGTATTAAATGCTCCGAATCTTACTTGCGGAGGGATGTTGTTCTGGCGGTATCCTGTGGATGATGCTGGTTCGTCTTTGGAAATTGGTCTGCTAGGGGGCTTCCTTGTTAGCTAGGGCTGGGTACTTGGCACATAGGGCTAGGATTGATAGTTAAGGCTGGGATTGGTGATTAAGGGTAGGGTCCTCCCTTCACCATTAGCTAGACCACGCAAATACTCGGCAAGCTGCTGCGTCGCACGGTTACTGTGGTGGCCTTTGGCAATTCAGGAGTGAGCCGTTTTGATAACTGTTTCTTTCCGTGCGCCTCGAAGCTTTTTGGAACTCTCTACCCTTCTCTGTTGACCTGGCGCATTTTAAAGGACATTTTTTGTGCTTCCTCAAAGAATTTGTAAAAAGTTTTCCACGTCTCTTCTTCTTCTTCTTCTTCTTCTTCTTCTTCTTCTTCTTCTTCTTCTTCTTCTTCTTCTTCTTCTTCTTCTTTTTC
>JAYMFT010175374.1:0-12149 GCA_038088735.1 Panulirus argus
ATATTCTTTAGTTGCACAGTAAAGAAAGTTTATAATGAGAGCAGATCCAATAGCAGTATCAATTCTTACTCTTCTGTAAAAATACATCTGTATACACGATCGCATATTACCAGCACACGATTGCCCATCATGGCAACATCAGTCATTTGACTTAATTGGGTCGGCTGCCACAAATGTAAACATTGTTCGGGTGGTGAGGTTGTGCTTACCAACCGGTAATACAATGAACCACTATTTTTGTGCCGGCATTCGCTACCCGCACATATCTACTCCGAGAATCATTAACCAGATGTTATGCGAGGAGATCTGATCGCCCACATTTTTCTGAGCTGAGATAATCCACTCCGTTGGTAAGAGCCGCTGTGCTCCACGCTGAAAGGTTGGGCGTCTGTGCCACGCTGTGTAGCGGGACTTGGTAAGGTCTCAGGCCCCTGGGGTATCACTATGTAATTACATATTTGCACTGTACGGGGAGGGAGAAGATCGGCACTCGTGGCGCCCCCTCATCTCTTGAACATTCTCTGCCGTCATACATTTTCTTAAACTGACGTACACAGTTTCGCTTTCACAGTTTGTTCAGTGTGGTTGGCGTTCACATGAGCATCACACAAGCATCTCTCAAGTATCAACACATAACGCAATGAGCACTGCCGAACGACCCGTGAGTATGATAGCCTGGCCTTTGACCTGACCCTTAAAGGTCATCTGTAAAGTCACGTCGTCATACTCAAGGGTTATACTGCCCTGCTCAAGGGCCACGCCGTCATACTCAAGGGTTATACCGTCGTGCTCAAGGGCTGCACCGTTATTTTCAGACACTAATTACTCCCAACTGACGTTTTTAAATAACAGTTAAAACCGCTCGCTCATTCGTATCGCGCCTGCAGGTAAATAAACAAAATACCAAAAATACGCAAATCCAGCTGTCGATACATTTACGGATGCCACTGATGCGCGAATAGATAATGGTTACCCTAGATCAGGAGGGGAAGGGGGTATCAGTGGCGGAAATATAGATCGTTCCTCTTTTTCTGCGTCAGAATTAAGAGGAGTGAGTTATGGTGAGAGGTTAGAGGGCCATAAATCTATTCATCAGGGAAGAGAGAGGAGTAAGGGGTGTCTTGATCACACAACCTGAGAGTCTTTTACATCAGGGTGATGACGTCATTCGTAAGAATTATGCGAAAGATTCGAAGACGCAACAAACAAAAGACAGAGCATGAAATAGGGCCCCTTTTGAGCACGATGTTACGACCCTTAGGTCAGGTATTTTCACTTTGGCAACATCGTACAAGAAGATAGCGTTTTCATGCATAACTCCCGGACCTTATACTTCCGCACACCTCAACTACCCCAGTCACACTTAACTACATACTTCTAATTCAAGAAAACTTAATCTAACTACTTAATCTAACCACTGAAATATAACTTAGATATAGCCATCTAACCAAACCTTTCACAGTATTTTGTTCAGAGCGTCCACCATAGTTGAGATTAGCGGCAGCGTTGCCACCATAGCGGGGAGCTTTCTAGCGCTCCAGCGGAATCATATATTACTATCAAGTGCAGCTGACCGCCAGGCATGACACGCGGTTCCTCGTGGACATGAGGAAGGATATCCTGATGTGAGGGCCAGGTGGGTTGCTTATTACGACGCTGATCGCTGGATTGAGCCATGTTTCATGAGGTTGGGTCGACAGTTGAAAACATTAGCGATGCAGTGTTCCATAGAATTAACGCTACAAAGTCTGATACAGCAACAAACAACTGTATCTGTTTATTTGTCCTGCAACGTCTTAATACAGCGAGTGTTATTGGCAGATGTGGAGGTGGTGTTTGGGCAGATCTCAACACTGGCCGGCCCACCAACCCGGAGAGGATAGCAATATCCTGACTCATCCCCCGAGACTCATCCTCATCATGAGTCAGATCAGTTTCCCGGAGGCAGATGTTATTTTCCGCCCGGCGCGTCCCGTTGATGGCGTGGTCAGCCCACGCAACGGTGTAGGGCAGGCGGCCGGGGCGTGTGTTCCGCCTCGCGCCAGCAGGTGTGTGTGTGTGTGTGTCGTGGTGCCCCGACCTGGCCCACCGGGGGGAACGGGCGGGGGATGACCCGGTGAAAATCTCCGGGGGCCCCCGGGCCTTTCGAGGGGGAGGCCCGGAGGAGATTGAAAGTTACAAATATTAATAAAGTGACCAAACAGGAGAAATTATAAGCAGTAAACATGTAGAGATTATCATTAATAGCTCTTTCCCTCACGCGGGCCCTCCAGTCATCTTTCCATACCATGCCAACCCTTCCCTAGGGCCCGGGTCAGCCCTGGGCGTCACTGGTCTTGACCTGACTTGAAGCACGACGTTACAGTTCTTTGGGCACAACGGTGCGATCCTTTGAGTACGACGGTACGATCCTGAAGCACGACGGTACAAGTCCTTTAAGAATGAGGGTACGACCCTTTGAGCACAACCGTACTGTTCTTTAAACACGACAGGTTCATCCTTTGAGCACGACGGTACGATCCTTTAAGCACGACGGCACGATCCTTAAGGAGGACGGTAGGATCCCTTGGGCACGACGGTAAGGACCTGGAACAGGACGGTGCGACCTCTGTGTGCGACGGCACGATGTTTGAGCGCGAAAGCACGATCGCTAAGCACGACAGCGCGACCATTGAGCGCGACTGTACGGCCTTTTGAGCGCCACAGTGCGATCCTTGAACAAAACAGTACGATCCTTAAGCACGACGATGCGACCTGTTGTGATATGATGGCGCGACCTTTAACCTGAACCCTAAGGGTCAGGTCAAAGGTCAGGCCATCATACCAAAGGGCCGTGGCGTTGTGTTCTAAGGCTGTACCAATCCGTGCTTGAGGCTCGAGTTGGGACCATACCACAGTAAGGAAAAGATACACAGACTCGACTCATCTCAATGTGTAATTACCTATTTGTATTGTACGGGGGTTGTACACTGGTGGGGGCCCCATCTCTTGTACTGTACGGGGAGGGAGTCCTACACTCGTGGGTCCCCCATCTCTTGTACTGTTAGGGAAGGGAGTCCTAGACTTGTAGGTCGCCCATCTCTCGTACAGTACGGGGAGGGAGTTCTTCACTCGTTGGGGCCCATCTCTTGTACTGTATGGGGAGGGAGTTCTACACTCGTGGGGCCCCATCTCTTGTACCGCACGGGGAGGGAGTTCTACTCTCGTGGGGCCCCATCTCTTGAGCCATCTCCACTATCATACATTCTAAAGACTATCATACATTCTAAAATTCCATCCACATTCACGTCGCTTAGCTTATTCCTTTACATCCACTTCGCTAATAATAAAAGAGTACATTTTTAACATATCCAAAAGAATTTTCCTTAAATCATCGTCTGAAGGTAAGAAGAGTGGGCACAAGGAGAGCCACGTAATATGGGTCACACATTAACAGCAAGATGGAGAGATCATATCAGGAAGAGATCCGCACAAGGCAAAGCGGCCCTGGCCCGTCCGTACGGAGTGTGGCCCCTTCCAGGGAACCAAAAATGAACACTTGGTCAGAGCTGTGATGATACATGTCCTGACCTCTTCACCTATGCCAACGTTCCCCTCCAAGTTACGCATGCTGAGGTTAAAGGGGATGTGAAATATGATTTTATGATTCGCCGCAAGTGAAAAATGAAATACCCCTACATTGAAAGCACAGTGGAAAAGCACGAAGGACTAAAGATTCAACCAGCTGGCTGATACCAGAAAAAAAACGCAGCCACGAAAGTACGGCAGAGACGTGAAGACAACGATGGAGCAGACTACACACAAATCCCAGATGTGGACAACATTGCAAACCTGCAACACCCTTAGTTCCCTCTCACAGCACTCGGGGAGGCTCCAGTCATCATCATCCAACGACACACACACAGTGAACGATGTTTAGTTCAGTGGATTTCCTATCAAAAACCAAAAAGGTACGACATGAGTACATACACACTCCCAGTCTGCTGTGGGTATATACGTAGATATGGCGCCAAAGACGCTTCCAGATAATCACCAAAATGGACCAAAAATTTTACTCCTATACACCCTTCAGTCCTCCCTTCCATTTCAAGCTGTCCCATCCCCTGTCCCACCACTCCTCCCTCTCCTCCAACCACCCTATTGCTATAGATTCCGTCTACAAATGGTTATAGGGCGAGTGAGAAGTCACCATTTGTGAGAGTGATGTTATGGGCGCCACGTGTGAGAGTGATTTGATGGTCAGTAGACGTACGGAAGCAGTCGCTCTCGTTGGGGACCTCCAGTCTCTCCCACACGTGGGTTGCTGGCATTCACACTTGCACGCACACACACGCACGCACGCACGCACGCACGCACGCACGCACGCACGCACGCACACACACACACACACACACACACACACACACACACACAATAGATAGACAGATAGACAGATGAAATACTGGCCACCCAAAAGAGACCTCATCTTTCAACATCATGTCTGGGAAAGCGTAGTGATATTTTCAGCTTCAGTTCCGTGTCGCTAATGTTGGACAAACGTTGGTAAAGCCCAGTGTAAACCCTCCTCATTCCTTCTCTCATTTTTATCTCCCCTGTAAATCCTTTTTTTACAGGATGATCGTGGCTAAGGAGCAAAATGTTTGAACTCGCAGGAGGATGTGTCCCAGGGTTTTTAACCAGGTTTTTAGTGGGCTAAAATTTACGGCCATTTTACAACGGATTTTTTTTCCCCCATTGTATTTGCCTTTAAGATTTACACAGCTTTCTTCAGGAGCAGCTGGCAGGGAAGGGGCGTCAAGCGTCCGTGTTCCACTGAATGATGATTACACATGACAGGCAACCAGCGGACACACATACACACACACACTCATACGGAAAAACAAACACGCACACACAAGTGCAAAAAGAATCATTTCGTGTACAACAGATTCATACGCGTATATACAAACACAAACATTTGTGTAACATACGCATTTGTGTAATCTAACGAAAACACACACACACACACACACACACACACACACACACACACACACACACACACTCGCTCACTCACTCACTCACCCTACACAAAGTTTACTTTTTAGCCCACGTGAGAGGTGAGAGTGAATGAGGGTGAGAGGGAGATAAGCAGCGAGGAACGTCGCTTGCCACACATCAAAGGGAGAGGGGGAGGAAGAGAGAGAGAGTGAGGGAGAGGCGCACGGGAGATGTACACAGAGGACAAAGACACAATGAGAGAGTTAAAGAGAGACTGGGAGATGGGAAGGAAGTAGACCCATACACGAAAGAGAGACATGTGAGGTGAGATGGGAGATATTGTTGGAGGCCGGAGAGGTACAGTGTTGGAGGACAGATACTGCGTTCGCGGGAGATAAGATATTGTTGGAGGAGGGGGGACTGATACAACGTTGGGATTAGAGAGACGGAGTTGGAGGGAGGTGAGATATGGTGTTGGTGAGGAGAGATGCAGTGTTGGATGGGAGATACAGTGTTAGGGAGGTGAGATACATTTTTGGAGGGGAATTTACACAGTGTTTGGAGGAGGAGAGATAAAGTGTAGGAGGGAGGTATGATACGGTATTGAAAAGAGATTAGATACTGTGTTGAAAGGAGATTATGTGTTGAGGGGAAAAATACAGTGTTGTAGGGGAGAGATAATGTGTTGGAGGGAAGAGAGATGCTATGCTGGAGGAAGGAAGAATATTGTTTTGGAGGAAGGGAAGGGGATACACTGATGAAGGGAGGAGATAGTGTTGGAGGGTGAAGAGATAGTGTTAAAGAGAGGAGAGATACAGTATTGTAAGGGACAGGTATAGTTTTGGAGGGAGGAGATGCTTGGTATTGGAGAGGTAGAGCTACAGTGTTGAAGGAAGAGAGGTAGAGCTATGGAAGGTAGAAATACAGTTCTGAAGGGAGGAGAGGTAGAATTAGGGGGGGGGGGAGAGAAAGACCGTTGGAGTCATGAAAATACAGTATTGATAAGGAAGAGATAATGTACGGAAAAGGAGAGAGACTGTTTTGGAAGGAGGAAATACAGTTCTGGAGGGAGATGATACAATGTTGGAGTTGAGATAGTGTTGGAGAGGGAGAGATAATGGAGATAGTGTTGGAGAGGGAGAGATAATGTTGGAGATGGGAGATATATTATTGGAGCTGGAGAATTGGTGTTGAAGGGATGAGAGGTAGTGTTGGAGAGGGAGATATAGAGCGTTGCATTGTTAGAGCGAGAGATAGTACGTGCAGGGGGAGGGAAAGATATTGTGGAGATAGATGCCAGATATAAATAGCTATGGATTCAGTTTCAAGATAGAAAGAAGTAAAGTGATGGAGGGAAAAGAAAGTGAGTTCATAGAATGAGGGAAGATAAGAGATAGATGGAGGGAGGAAGGAGACAATGGTTGATGGAAGGAAGGGCTGATATATGGAGGACGGAGAGACAAAGGGTGGAATAGGGAAGGCGGAGAGACAAATGGTGATGTAGGGAGGGTAGAGAGGCCAAGGATGATGGAGGGTTAGGGTGATGAAGAGCGAGAGGAGAGGAAAGGATGAGGGAGTTACCTGTGAGGAAGGTACCTGGTGCAGGCGCCGGGGTCGGCCAGTCCATGGTGCGCCTCCCCTCACCTTTAACGTGCAACATAACTAAGGTGTCACCAGCGGCGGGACACACCTGGTGCTGCCACGGGGGCCCCGCAGCCCTTCCTCCTGCCCGACCTCTGGCCGCTACAGGAGAAGCTACAGGTGAGAGATTTACGGCTCCTTAAGTTTTATTTTCCCATCAGTTGTGCTTTACACTTTGAGCCCTAGGGGGGACGAGACACTCAGCACGGGCAGCGGTGACACATCGGCGTACGGTCCCGGCTCTCGTAA
Organism: Panulirus argus; assembly: GCA_038088735.1. Taxonomy (NCBI): domain Eukaryota; kingdom Metazoa; phylum Arthropoda; class Malacostraca; order Decapoda; family Palinuridae; genus Panulirus; species Panulirus argus. Next base: position 6,871 of record JAYMFT010175374.1, read on the forward strand.
CCTCATGAGACAAACACGTTTAGCGCAAGTCTGGTGCCCGGAACCTGTCGCACACACGTCCTCTCGCGTCGAGGGTTCGACCCCTACTGCCTGCTGGTGTGGCGGGGATGTGAGGCAGTGGGGCGCGCGCACCCCACACACTATCGCTCCCCTACCCTGAGCCCCCCTTGCCCTGAAACCCCCTTGCCCTGATCCCCTGCCCTGGACCGCCTCCCGGGTCACTCTCTGGGACCCCACGAGAGGCAAAAGTTACCCCCCGATGCACCACAGAGCCGGCGTTGAAAGGAGGCTGGAGAGGATATGGGCACCCGACCTCACACACCTTGGGTCCTGACACTGCCGTGTGTATATCTGTTTTTGCGTGGTTGCATATGTGTACATGTGCCTGTGGTCTCAGGCGTTGTTTCGACGTTGACAAAGACCTCAGCTGATGGGTTTAAGCTGGTGATCTCGTGGTACAGGATGGGTTAAGCGTCAGTTTTCTCAGTGCTGGTGAGTTAAACCGTACTACTGTAACGTAAGATGAGTTTAGATGCTATCTGTGTTACTCCTCTTCAGCCGCACGAGCATACTCAGGTATATGAATAGTATATCCAAACCCTCCGGCCCACGCGGACGGCTCTCCCTCCCGCTGTTGATTGCGTTACTGTCAGTTAATGTTACGTGGTTGGTCTTCTCGATACGTTACTCTCTATTAACTGGATGGTCTTGTAAAAACGTCACTCCCTCTAACTCTTACTTGGTTGCCTCGTAACACCAGAGGTTTCGCTCAGAGCACCAAGAGACGGGCATGTTAGCGGGATCGACAGGCGAGACATGGGACAGGAGGATCTGACAGACGGACGGAGACATCAGCCATTATCCTCCGAACAGATGGAACTCGCCAGTGATAACTGGTGTGTTGTGTTGAGTTCTGGCTGGGACGGGAGGATCTCACCTCAGCCTACGGTTGTCGAAGTACCCTCCCTCATCGTATATATATATATATATATATATATATATATATATATATATATATATATATATACAGAGAGAGAGAGAGAGACAGTGTTACATCAAGTCAAGCGGTGCTGCGCTCAAGACACACCCATAACCAGTACAACGCCCCCTGTGTCTGATGTTGAGCGGCCGTGGCGGCTCACCTCACTGAGAGCTACTGTTAATCCATGGGAAAGCCAGATAATGGAAGACCTGATGGCTTTGATACGAGGATTTCTGCTGCAGAACAATATCTGAGAAAGCCAGTCAATGGGAGACCTGATGGGTTTAACAGGAGGTTATCTGCTGAAGGACAGTACATGGGAAATGGAAGACCTGATCGGTTTGAGACGGATGGAGACAGGACCAATAATGTAGAAGACCAAATGGGAAGCATAGACGACAGAAGACCCTGTGGTTGTATGATGAGGTCCTCTGCTGCAGGAGAGTGATACATTCCTGATCTATACAGATGGAAAGAGGACAGCAAAGCAGGAGACTACCTCCCTCCGGTACATCAGTCAACAAGTAAATGGCTATGAGGGAGCGCCATGCACTTCAGGGAATTTTCATATGAGAGAATAAATGGAAGATATTTTCTGATCTCATTACAGTCCCGGGACGCTCTGGGCAGGAAGGACATTAGTCGCAATTCTGCAGAGAAAATGAAAAAAACGTTGGAATACCAGGATGTTAATATTGTCATTATTGTCCGGGCTGTGTCTCAGATAATTAGTATCACTGAAATACTTCAGTCGCTTGTAATGTTTAATGGTAGTCTTCGCCCTGACAGCGTCTGATGGTAGATTTTGCGAAGACGTTATGTGACTTGTCCTGACTCGCCTTTTGGCTCCCTTCCACTCCTCCCTCAAGCGATTTGGTCCAGTTTTCTCCCTCTCCCTTGCCAGGCCCGATCACCGTGCTCGTGGCCCACCTCTCTGCCTAGATGGGATGGGAACAGACCCGTCCTGATCTGAGGCTGACACGCTAACCGGCCGTGCGCCATCTGCAGGAGATACTCCGGCATGGGCTTCACTCAGGTCCCCATGCCTTCACGAGCGACTAGACTCAGGTCCTCAAGCCTTCACGAGTGACTAGACTTAAATCCCAAAGCCTTCACGAGTGACTAGACTTAAATCCCAAAGTCTTCACGAGTGACTAAACTTAAGTTCCCAAGCCTTCACGAGTGAATAGACTTAGGTCCCCAAGTCTCCACGAGGGACTAAACTTAAGTTCTCAACCCTTCACGAGTGACCAGACTTAAGTTCCCAGGCGTTCGCGAGTGACTAGACCTGACTGTACTGGGGACCTGCTGGACCCGCACTTGGGCGATCCTCCTCCTGGAGTCTTACTCTGCCTCTCGTCTTGCTCGGAGGGTCGCCAGACGCTCGTTTCAGGCCATATGCTTAAGAAGTGTTTAAAATTTAGCGTCATCCTTTTTACTGTCTTTAAGTTAAGACTTAACATTTGCATGAGACGGGCCAGCCGCGGGTAGGGGTACAGTGGTACCAGGAGCATAACCTCCAGTGCACTGGTAGCAGGAGGATAGCCTCAGGTACCTAGTGCCTGGAGCATAGCCTCAGGTACCTAGTACCAACCAGGAGCATCGCCTCAGGTACCTAGTACCAACCAGGAGCATCGCCTCGGGTGTCTAGTTCTATGAGCATAGCCTCAGGTACCTAGTAGCAGGAGCATAGCCACGGGTACCGTAGTACCAGGAGCGTAGCCTTGGGAGACAAAGAATCTTTTTCTGTTCTTATCGTGTGGTACCAAACTAAGAATCTGACCTTGTGGTGCCAAACTAAGAATCTGACCTTGTGGTCTCAAACAGATAATCTGACCCTTGTGTTCCCAAACTAATAATCTGACCCTTGTGGTCTCAGACTAATAACCTGGCCTTGTGGTTCCAAATTAAGAATCTGACCTTGTGGTCCCAAACGAATAATATGACCCTTGTGGTCCCAAACTAATAACCTGGCCTTGTGGTTCCAAACTAAGAATCTGGCGTTTTTTGACGGTCCCAAATTTAAAAGACTGAGTTTGCCATGTGGTCCCAAACTTAGAATCTGACCCTTACTTGGCCAATCTCTCTCTCTCTCTCTCTCTCTCTCTCTCTCTCTAAAAATGTCCTCTTTTAAGTGTGTGTGTGTTTGTGTGAGGAGAGAAGTGTTGGTCTATACTTTATAATCTGTTTCCTATACTCGATATTTTGATAGGTTATTATTTTTTTCATCAGTCCTCTTCGATCAGCCGGCGACAGTGGTTCCGTTACCTTGCCCCAGCCAATAAGAACACAGTTAGCCCTCTTACTGGTATAGAGGTTGGTTCCCGGGCTCTGTGAAAGTCGATCAGTTAGCGCTCCCCAACCTCCCCATGAAATCTGATAAGAAATCGGGTACAGTATCATTAAAAAGTTTCCATGAAGGCAAGAGAAAGGAAAATGGGGGGAGGGGAGGGGAGGAAAGGGTGGATTTTATCACTTTGAACGGGAACTTGCAAGCTCTAAAGACTCTCAGATACCTAAGTTCTACTCCCGGCTCAAGTTCAGAACTTTTTTAAAACATTCCGTGGGTGGATAAGTCGTTTGATCTTGCCCCCACTCCTGTTTCTTCTTCTTCTTCTTCTCATTCTTCATCTTCTTCTTCTTCTTCTTCTTCTTCATCATCATCTTCTTCTTTTTCTTCTTCTTCTTCTTCTTCTTCTTCATCATCATCTTCTTCTTTTTCTTCTTCTTCTTCTTCTTCTTCTTCTTCTTCTTCTTCTTCTTCTTCTTTTTCCTCCCCACCTCGTCTGCAGAAGGTGCGGCTGACGTCGGGAGATGGATGGGACTGTGGAGACGTGATTATTGTCAATTACGGGACTTTGCAACGTTCTCCTTCCATCACTGATAGTGAACCTGGAAAATGAAGAGAGAGTGAAGGCTCAGCCTGTGTGTGTGTGTGTGTGTGTGTGATGGTGCTAGTGTGAGCGGAGACGCAAGTCACACTTGACGACCTCACTTTAGTGTGTAGGGTGAATGACTGCTGGGAGAAGTAGTAGTGTGGACGATTTCCTGCCTCCCATTCACTCTGGACACAAGTATGGATGAGCTGTAGGGTGGCAAGAAGAGCCGGGTCCTCTTCCTTGGTGGTAGGCAGGGCCGGGTCCTCCTACAGGGAGGGCTTCTGGCTGTGCAGCTCATCCTCCCTCTATGAGTCATAAAAACCACACCATATGGAACCTCCATGAAATTACGTACAGTCCAGCCCGGAGTGACGGAGCGTCGCGACAGGAGAGACTGACAGTAGGCGAGAGAGACAGACGATAGGCAGGAGAGACAGATTACAGACAGAAGAGACAGACGATAGACTGGAGAGACGGACGACTGGAGACATCAGACTCCAGGGAAAACGTTAAACCAAGAACCATCAGAGAGACTCGGTGATGATTTTTTGGCCGTCTTCTTTCCCCTCGGCGCACCAGGTGATAAATGACGTCCCTCTGGCTCGAGGGGTCCCGGCTGGACATCGTTACCACAGAAAATGATGTTCGAGCAAGATGTCCACGTTCTCCCCGACATCAGGCTCTCGCCGACAGACATTCTTTTCCTGAGGGAAATGGAATTCCTGTAAAGTCTTTAGATATCTTAGAACAGCAATGTAATCCCAGGACACAAGACACCTGTAGGGAACCTGCAGCTTTGAGGGCCGCTCCCCACGCAGTGAGCTGGGTAAGACGGGTTCCTTCGGAAATGGAAGGGCCCTCGACGACGTCGTACTTCTTTCCGTCCACTGACGATAATACTCTCTCGCAAAAGGTGACTTTGGATATGCGATTTATCAATTGCAAGCGGAGTCCGGGAGCACCAATGTATATATATATATATATATATATCATATAAACCTCGAACAGCCAGGATGGAACCCGGTACTTTAGCGTGGTAGGCGGGAGCGCCACCGCTCGGCTATAATCGCCCCTAATTGGGAAATAACTATTCGAAAACTAATTAATCGAATACCCTTCGTCTCACAGAGGTGAGCAACGGGGTCTAGACCGGTCAAATCCCATCAGGCTCACACAACCAGCAGATTGTATTTTACAGATGTGAGGCGAAGAGCATTCGATTAGTTAGTATTCTAATAGTCATTTCCTTATTATAGGGGCGATCATAGCCTAGTCGAAGCGCCCCCGCCTACCACGATAAGGTCCTGGGTTCGATCCTGGCTGTTCGAGGTTTGTGTGTTATATGGAAGTGTGCGTTCATATGCACTATTTCGTGTATATATATATATATATATATATATATATATATGGTGAAGATG
>JAYMFT010175385.1:0-12149 GCA_038088735.1 Panulirus argus
CTCTCTCTCTCTCTCTCTCTCTCTCTCTCTCTCTCTCTCTCTCTCTCTCTCTCTCTCTCTCTCTCTCTCTCTCTAAATGTATGTATGGATGTTCGTGTTGGCCACGTTGATACATATCTTCACAACTTCTTGAGAGGTCTGGTCAGCGGAGAGAGTGTGTGTCGTGACGGCGGTCGGGATGGCGTCTATCCCTGAGGCAGGGCTGCCAGGAGGGGCAGATGGTTGGTGGCCGCAAGTTTTCCAGTATGACCCACGTCAGGCAGAGCCCCAGGAATGTCCGAAGACGAATCGGGGAAGATGAGAAAATTGCTGTTATACCGTTGCACTCAGTGAACGTGCGGTAATGGGGTCGGTAAGCCAAATGCTGGAGGATCACCTCCTGCGGAAGGTCCTGCGTGTCCTTGATCCACCCCTGGGGTGTGGGTAAGAGGGGCTTCAGTGAGAGAGAGAGAGAGAGAGTGAGAGAGAGACAGACAGACAGATAAAAGGAACCTGTGCCGACGACAACGAGTTTTCTGTCCCTTTATCGATTTAGTTTGTCTTGGAGTTAAGTGTGTCCGCGATGGAGGCTCTGGGATGGTGGTGAATCATGAACGAAAAACAGATATAAGATGTGAACCTCCCTCCTCCCCTACCCCCCTACCCCCCTTCAGCTACTGCAGTGCAGAGATTGGCCGCTGCAGCATCCAGATCTGCCTGACAAGTAAGACTCCCTGATAAACCCGGCCAGAGGTCTCCCTCCAGACTATACTGTAGCCCGGCCCGGGGCTTTATCTCAGACGAGACGTATTCTGCAGGGCATCTCATCTCCTCTTGTAAGAAGACTGGCCACTATGTGCAGCCTCTTGCTTTGCTATCCCCTCGCTATCTATATAGAATTTAGGGCAGTATTACAGTCCTCGGGCAGATAAGTCAGTCGTGCACCATTAAGTCGTCTTGAATTGTCTTGTACAATTTACTGGAGCCGAGTCTGTGTTGTAAACACTCCACTATACACGGAAGGGGAGCGTCTGTCATACGACTGTCGTATGTTTACTGTGGCAGTTATTGATAAGAACATTGCAACATTGTCACTGACATTCTCTTGCACACGCAGGTTCCTACATGGTTTGTCCATAGGAAATGTTGCACACAAGATTTCTCGTAATGTACCTCAGCGAAGATCGCTCCAACAGTGGCATCTTCCTGGCAGATGTAGCAAGATGTGCGTCAGGCAAGCTCCCTCTCGTGAATCCATGCACGTGCATCACAGAAAACGCACCAAGGACATTCACTGTAACATTACCGGACGTATTCAGGGACGAGTCTAATATTTAAGACCCTTTTGGGGATATGAATCACGGGAAGACTCCCTAAAGCTTTCAGCAGGGACCTGCTGCACAGCAGGGCTGCTGAATATCCAGCAGGGACCTGCTGTACACCAGGGCTTCTGGATGAAACCAACAGGGGCCCGTGTCACGTGAGGAAACCCTAGTACATTCCGCAGGGTTCTTATCTCACGCTAATGAGGCCATTTTCCCCGTGAGCCGTGGTTTATGGTCTGCTGAAAGGGGGTGAGCACCTGTTGGCCCCTCTGGCCATTGTTGATGTCTGCCACGTGCTTACCTGTGTTTACCTCATGTGTCTTTCCTGTACCTTTGCCACGTGGCTTTGTTTATGTACACTGTATTTTGTGAGTGGGTTTGTTTACATTGTGGGTTTGTTGTGTACGTTGACTTCATGTGTGGGTTTATTGTGTACGTGGACCTCATGTGTGGGTTTTCTGTGTACGTGGACCTCATGTGTGGTTTTTCTGTGTACGTGGACCTCATGTGTGTGTTTATTGTGTACGTGGACCTCATGTGTGGGTTTGCTGTGTACGTGGACCTCATGTGTGGGTTTATTGTGTACTTGGACCTCATGTGTGGTTTTGTTGTGTACGTAGATCTCATGTGTGGGTTTTCTGTGTACATGGACCTCATGTGTGGGTTTGGTGTGTACATGGACCTCATGTGTGGGTTTGTTGTGTACATGGACCTTATATGTGGGTTTGCTGTGAACGTGGACCTAATGTGTGGGTTTCCTGTGTACGTGGACCTCATGTGTGGGTTTGTTGTGCACTTGGACCTCATGGGTGGGTTTGTTGTGTACATGGGCCTCATGGGTGGGTTTGTTGTGTACGTGGGCCTCATGGGTGGGTTTGTTGTGTACGTGGGCCTCATGCGTGGGTTTGTTGTGTACGTGGGCCTCATTCGTGGGTTTGTTGCGTACGTGGGCCTCATGCGTGGGTTTGTTGTGTACGTGGACCTCATGCGTGGGTTTGCTGTGTACGTGGACCTCATGTGTGGGTTTGTTGTGTACGTGGACCTCATGTGTGGGTTTACTCTTTATGTTGACCTCATGTGTGGGTTTACTCTTTATGTTGACCTCATGTGTGGGGTTTTGCTGTGTACGTGGACCTTATGCGTGGATTGGTTACGTACTTGGACCTCATGTATGGGTTTGCTATGTACGTGGACCTCATATGTGGATTTCTTGAGTATGTGGACCTCATATGTGGGTTTATAGTGTACGTAGAACTCATGTGTGGGTTTTTGTATACTTGGACCTTATGTGTGGGGTTGTTGTGTACATGGACCTCATGCGTGGGTTTGTTGTGTTCGTGGACCACTTGTGTGGGTTTCTTGTGTACGTGGACCACGTGTGGGTTTATTGTGTACGTGGGCCTCATGTGTGGGTTTCTTGTGTACTTGGACCTCATGTGTGGGTTTATTGTGTACTTGGACCTCATGTGTGGGGTTGTTGTGTACGTGAAACTCGTGTATGGGTTTGTTTTGTACGTGGATTTCATGTGTGGGTTTGTGTACGTGGACCTCATGTGTGAAGTTGTTGTGTACGTGGACCTCATGTGTGGGTTTGTGTACGTGGACCTCATGTGGGTTTGTTGTGTACATGGACCACATGTGTAGGTTTATTGTGTACGTGGACCTCATGTGTAGGTTTAATGTGTACGTGGATCTCATGTGTGGGTTAGTTGTGTACGTGGACCTCATGTGTGGATTTCTTGTATACGTGGACCTCATGTGTGTTTTTTTTCTGTACATGGACCTCATGTGTGGATTTCTTGTGTACGTGGACCTTATGTGTGGGTTTCTTCTGTACGTGGACCTTATGTGTTGTTTTTTTCTGTACGTGGACCTCATGCGTGCGTTTCTTCCGTACGTGGACCTCATGTGTGGATTTCTTGTGTACGTGGACCTTATGTGTGTGCTTCTTGTGTACGTGGACCTCATGCGTGGGTTTCTTCTGTACGTGGACCTCATGCGTGGGTTAGTTGTGTACGTGGACCTCATGTGTGGGTTTGTTTTCCATTTAGCTTTGTTTGTACATACTTGTTAAAAATGATTTGATCCATCAGGTGGGTTTGTTTTTATGTACTTAATATATGGGTTTGTTTAAATGCAGTTGATATAATTATGTATAACGTCTGTGTATATGATCAACATTAGGTTTGTTCATCTATACTTCGTCAGTATGTTAATGTTGACCAGTCTAGGTTTCTTTAAATATTTTCGTGGTTGCGTTTGTTTATTAAATGGGTTTTGATGACTTCTTCATGGGTTAATTCACGTTACCCATTTCCATCTTCTGTATGTCGGTACGTGAATTGGCCAGTCACATAGCCTCAGTATAAATCGTTCCACTACACGCTGTAAAGCTGTACAAGTTGTTCCCTGGACGAACCAGACCCTCTGCTGTTATAGCCAAGCCAAACGCTCTCACCTTCGCTGACTTGAGCTAAGCTTTCGAGTAAGTTGTAACATCAATAAATACATCAGCATTGGCCAGCGAAGGTGTCATTCCGTGGCTTGCTGACTTCCTCAGCGAGCGTCGTCTGGCAGTCTGTTCCCGAGAGGTAATCTCCACCTTCTAGTGGAACCTCAGCCGTGTCCTCGCATAGGACACAGATTGGACCCTTGTGTTTGCTCACCCTCATAGGTGATGTCTTGTTGGACGCACCCGCCAGATGAAAGAAACGTTGGTATCGCCGGCCAAGACACCCTGAGCAACCACGAGAGGTAGACCTTCTCCAACCACGTGACCATCAACCAAACCAAGACCATAGACAAGCACGTCAGTAGTCCAACCGTAGCCCATCCTCTACTGATTTAGGTTCCAGCCTTTTCCTTCCCTCAGTCCACCAAGCTTGTCGGCGTCACTTGGACGATAAACTAAGTTGGAAGCAACACGTCTGTACCTTCACAATATCTTTCAGCTGTTGTCTCTGCATTCTTCTTGGACTCTGGACACTTGGCCTGCCTGCATCTGACTGAATCGTATCTTTACAACTTTCAGTCACCTCACAGCCTCTGCCTCTCCCGCCAGGTCTTCCTCCTTATCAACTGCACATCAGGAGCTTCTGGTAAAGGTCCACTAGACTCTTCTTCACTACACCGTCATTACACAGTGCCCTTACCTTCACTAAGCCAGGTTCAAGATCGGCCTTGAGCATTTCCCACAGACACTCAAGAGAGACATACAACACTACTAGTAATATACAGATTATTATTGTATTCGTTACTACCTGTTATGTGTTTGTAACCATTTGTTATCATTTACTCCTTACGTTTGTTTGTTTACAGCGGGGGATTGTTTACTGTGTGACTTCTCATGTTTACCATGTCATTTGCGTAATAGTTGTTGCCCGCATTGGCGTCTGCTCTTGTGACTGAAGACATCCCCATTAGCAGTGCCTGTTATCCGCAGTACATATATGCGCCTCTCCTGCCTTAGCGAGGTAGCGTTCCTGCTTTTAGAATGTGATATTACAGGTGGAGAGGATTTCAGTCTCTCCGTTCCTGCTCCTCTTAATTGCCTTCCAAAACCTGCTGAAGATCGTGGTTTTTTTTTGTCCATATAAAGATGAACAGTGAAGGACTGCGAGTGAGAGAGGCATTGCCTGGCTAGGTTGTGGGTTGGACGGCAAGTTAGGTTGTGGGTGCTGGTGTCATGCACGAGCTACAGCCATAATAGCCACTTTTCATAACATCGTCTTACCCACCTGAGAGCCGTCAGTAGTGGGACTGCTGGGTGTTGCCTCAGGCCGTCGTCCTTAAGACTGACATATACACGGGTTGTCCCTCACCTGCTACGGACTCTGCCACACTTGCTCGGTTATCTGCACGCACGACACCTGACCTGATGCGCCTATGGTGTGTATACTGACCCATCTCTCTCTCCCTCTCTCTCTCTCTCTCGTGCCCCTGATATATCCCTGCCAGAGGCAGTGGCCCCAAACTGTCACCCTCACAATAGCCTCTCCAAGAGGCATGCCTCATCCTTTATGCCAGAGTGCCGTAAATTCTCCTACAGTTTATGGGTGGTTCCAGATGCAGCTTCCCTCTGCCGCCTTAATGTCTTCCTTCTCCCACCGCCGCCGCCACCACTTGCCACCACAGTGATTGCCATGCCTTTGATAAGCCGGGCTATTCCTGGAGTGGTGAGTGAGTCGAGTGTATTAACCGCCTCTTTTGTCACCGGACCTGCCATGGTTTTGGGTGTGTCACTACTGTTTGTGTCGCCGGGAGAGAGTTTAACCTCGCCTTGCCCCGTCCTGTTAACCTTGTGTATATGTACTGTGTCTTCACTCCTTCGTGTAAACACACACACACACACACGACCCGAGCTCCGAGGGACGGATGAACGCTTGGGTTGGGTGTGGGCCGACTGCAACGCCCAGCATCGAACTCGCATGGACTTGACCACGGGATGGCTAATGCTGATTCATAGTCACTAACTCTAACCACCACACCACGGAGCCCTGTGTGTGTGTTTGTGTGGGAGAGAGTTTATTATGTAGCGGGAGGAACTGTTGTTGCAGTGATGAAGTGAGTTAGCTTTTTAGGACCAGAGGGGATTATATTCTCCTGCCCTCCCCACACCTCCACCCCCTCCCTTCCCCGTACAGTCTTTTGATTGGTTGGTTGGGGGGAGGAAGAGGAGGAGAGGTTGGTACAGTTGAGGTGGTTATAGTGCGTACAGGTTTATGGTGGAGATGTTTGGCGGGATTGCTGGAGATGTATTGTTGCTGCCGTATTTATAAAACCCCCGTCAGACTCAGTGTGTGTGTGTGTGTGTGTAGTGACTTTTTTGCTTGATGGTTTAGTAAGCAAATAAACCAAGCTGAGCCAAGCATTGTTCATTGTATATATGATGGCTGGCTGGAGCCTCTTGAGGTTCCCTGGGAACCATATCAGTGCTAGTGTGCAGGTCTATGTGTCTCGTGTTATGGTCTCTGCCAGACTTCGGGTGCTGCTTGGCTCAGCCTTCCGTTCTTCATGTTGCTGGTCGTCGATACATGAGGAGGCGAGGTGTGTGGGGACTGGGTAGCAGGTCAGGCTTATGGCCTTTACCACGTGTAATGTTTGCCTCTCTCTCTCACTCCGGCACGTGCCACAGTTGGTACACACTGACCAGGTCCGCTTGATTACGTGCGGTTCTTCTGTTGCTGTCCTTCTGTGGTCAAGCCTTGTGGTGTTTGCGTGTGGCCCAGGATTCTCTAGTGCTTGTAGTGTCTTGTGTTTCTTTTTGAATCTCTGTTTTCCAATACTATTCGGAGGTGTTGCGTGTGGATGCTTGTGACCACTTGGGTGAGTGTGTTCGGGGCGTGTTTTGGTAGAAACTACTGCTTGAGTGACGTCGTGGACCTAAAAACATGTCCGCGTCCATCCGTGTTCCCAGCTGGGAGGGCAATGTCTGCTGTGTGTCGGTGACAGGGCGCTGCCCTGGGGAACCCCGGATAGTAGAGGAAGTTTTGGTGACTGTGCAGAGTTGCTGGTGGCTGGCGTTACCTTGCTTGCGGAAGGTACATAGTTATATCTTGGTAATTTCTGCCTTGTCTGACTGGAACAGTTTATACTGAAGGACGCTGTCGTCCGCGCTTTGTCGATGTTTTGCTTTTGTCTCTTTACACGAGTGTACGCTTATCCTAAGTCCCCTGGCAACTGCTGTATTATCTCCAGAGATTACGGAGGCAGTGCTTCCACCCATCCAGAAGCAGTAGTAATTCTAATTATAGAGGCTGTTGTCTTCTTGTTGCTGTTTTAATCTGAGGATAATCATTCTCTCAAAAATGGTCTCCGGCACTTCAACAAAGAGATTGGGTTAGGAATTCTTTGGGTCGGTATGTGGCATTCCTGGGTTTGGTATCGTTGTTACCTTGACTGACTCAAATATCAGAGGAATCTATCCTGTGTTGATTATAGCCTTGCTGGTGTTAAATTGGTTTTTAGGGCCTTTTTTATGGTTAAGTTAATTGTTGTGGATTTGGATCTTTCCCGTGGTCGCGTTTTATGGTTGTAGGGAGGCTGTTTGTAGTGTTGGCTGTCAGTCTCCATTAAAAGGCACTAGTCAGGGGTCATCCGTGCTGTCTGTATGGTATGGTGCGAGACGATTCGCGCCCGGGTCTGAGTCAGCCGGGTAAGACATCATTTTCTTGTGTTTGGTCATGATTATAATTTCCTTGATATGTAATGCTGAATACAGGCGTCCGCGTGTTCATGTACCATACCTTTGCCCTCGCCCGTTTTGTTGCTGATAACTCAAATATTTGACGTTATGGTCGCCGGACTCCTTGCCAGAATGATATTGGTTCCTTGTATTCTCGTGCCAGAGTGTTGACCGTGTTTTGCCGGCGTTTGTTATGTTCTGCCTTCGCCATTAAGTGTCTGATGTTTACTCTGTCGGGGTAGAGACATGGGCTGGTGGGTTGTGGAGGCGGTGTTTGGCGGTCGGTATGTGGGGTATGACACTGCCTTGTGTATGGTGGTGGGTATTACTGTTGCCTCCACCCTCCCTTGTTACCATCTATGCCCCTGTAACATATGTGCACACACAACGTAGGAGTTACTGTATCTACCCCTCAGATCCTCATCTACAGCTCCATGGAACTGTATCACTTCCCCTCCTGCCTCGCCCCACCCAACCCACCTTCCACAACCTCATCGAGCTCGTTCAAACCTCTGCAAGAGCAACCCCATTCCAACCGTTGTGAACCCCATCGGTAAACAAAAGACTGTCACATCTTTATTTGTGTAAAGACTTCAACTCTCATCCTCTCATTTGGGGCTCATTGTTTTGTATGTTCAATTTCTCTACAGTTTTAGCCCATAGCTGACGGTCATTTGATAAAACGTTATTATTATTATTATTATTATTATTATTATTATTATTATTATTATTATTATTATTATTATTTTAGAGGACAGTTCAAGATGGCCATCTTCACTACACACATACACACACCCTCATCTTAGCTGAACTACGTCTATACTAAAATTTTCACTGCACCCTCATCTTTACCATAATCTTCAGTACGCCCTTATCTTCTTTCCAGACTCATTTTTCGATACACTTCACAATATCCTTTCATTCACTAACCTAGTTTTCATCTGGCTTTGAACTTAGATTTCGTCATTTTGTATTCACTTATCTTCACTACGCTCTCATCTTTACATAACCCCTTATTTTCACGAAGGAAGTATCAGCTGGCCTTGAACCTTTCCACACACACAGACACACACAGACACCATTACTCTGCTTGATTTATGTAAGTGACTTGCCTGAAGGTATAAACTCGAACATGAATATGTTTGCAGATAATGCAGAGGTCATTAGGGAAGTGAAAGATGAAGAGGATTGCATCGACTTACAAGGGGACCTAAGCAGACTTCCAAGTTGATCTGATACATGAGTGATGAAATTCAACCCGAGCAAATGTAATGAGGATGGGACAGAGTTAAAGAGGCCGCAACGTCAGTATAATCTAGTAGGAAATAACCCTCAGGATTCTGTGTGGGAGGCGGACTCGAGAGCCGACATCGTCCCTAACATTTCACGGGAGAACATCTAAGGATCTCAGCTGTCTGCTGCCAAATACCAGAATAACCCCCAGGTATATGGATAAGGAAATATTTAACAAGCCGTTCGTATTGTGCAAAAGGCCGAAACTATAAAATGCTTTCCAAGTCATAGAGCTAAGTTTCTTGGGAAAGGCAAGAGGTTTTAAATATGCCCATCTTAGAAGAGAGAAGAGTGACGGGTGACCTGATCGTACCCTTAAAGTTTTTAGAACAGATCGATGACGTTTACAGTGAACAATCCTTCGAGAGATGTGAGGAGACATAGGAACCAGAGGACATAACAAGAAATTAAGCAATGAACCTCTTAAGTGATATGTAAAGAAGTACTTTTATAGTATAGGAGTGGTGGATGAATGGAATGGAATGACTAAGGACGTGGTTAATGCAAACAGCATACATTAATTTAAGAAGTTGTTTGATACCAGAGAATGTTCAAGAGAGGGAACCCCGCGAGTGTAAAACTCCCTTCCCGTATCCTGGAAATATTAACTACTTCCATTCATGTACACACACACACACACACACACACACACACACGTCGTGTACATCGATGCACGAAACTTTCTCTGTGGACTTTTCACTTTCTCTTTTAATTCCCGCGACACCCGGCTCCTGTTTGACTTTTACAGCAAAATGTCTCTGATGTTTTATTTAATTATCTTCGTTCACCTACCAGCTTGTGTGGCCAGCTATTCCAGATTCCCTCTGATGCCTCGTATTTTTTCCAGATTTACATTTCTTCAAGTCTCTCACTGGACAGGTTCTTGGCTCACTACTCAGGTGATTCATTTTTCTTCACCCCTTTAGGTTTGAGTGCGTGCGTCTTTTACCGTGGTGGGTTTCATGCTAGATTATTGGTCCTCCCTGTTACAGATGGTGCTTTTGTGTTTATGTTTTTGTTATCTTTTGTGTTAGTTTTACTGAGTTTTATTTCCTCCTCATTGCTCTTGATGTTGTCTTGAACCGTGCGTGTACACTCTTTGTCCTCATCTACTTCTCACTTGCTTAGAGAAAGAGAAGGATGTGTACGTTACATTTATGGATCTGGAGAAAGCATATGATAAGGTTGATAGAGATGCCACGTGGAAGGTCTTAAGAATATATGGTGAGGGAGAAAAGCTGTTAAAAGAAGAGAGTAAGGCGTGTGTGCGAATGGGTAGAGAGGAAGGTGAGTGGTTCCTGTTGAAGTTGGGCTTGCGGCAGAGTTGTGTAATGTTACCATGGCTTTAATTTCTGTGTGGATGGGACTGTAAAGGAGCTGAATGCAAGGGTCTTGGAGAGAGAGGGTGAGTATGCCGTCCGTAGTGGGTGAGGGAGCCCGGGAAGCGAGTCATATTGTTGATGACACAGCACTGGTGGCATATTCGAGTCAGAAATAGCAGAGGTTGGTGTCTGATTTAGGAGAGTGTGTGCAAGGAGAAAGTTGAGAGTAAATGTGAATGAAAACAAGGTTGAGATTCATTCACGTGCTCCTGAGGCTACCCTTCACACGTAGGAAAGAGCGAACACGTCTGAGGGAGAGAAGGCAGGAGGAGTGCACGGTTGTGTTGATGGAATAGAAGGAGAGAGGATGGGAGTGTGGTTGTGGCCAACGGTACAGCGTGAGTGGTGGTAAGAGCTGTTCACTAGAGCAACATGGCCGTTCCGTTAAGCGGTGCCTCCGTCTTCCACTGTCCTTAAGTAGTCTTCCCCGCTGTTCCCACACTATTATCTCTCATGTATTTTATCTTAACGGTCATTAAAGGTTGTCGGTAGGAGGTGGGGAGGAAAATGGTTGGAGGCGCTGTTAATGGAAAGAAAGAGGAGGAGGAGGAGGAGGTAGAGGTGCGGTTCTGAAGGGAAGCCATCGTTGTGGGAGTGAGGAGGAGGCGTGTTATGGAAGGCACGACGGACCGACCGAAGGCTCTGGAAGTACTGGGCTGGTGATATTGGCCTACTGGTACTGTTGGTTAGGTTGATGATGTTGGCCTACTGACATTGTCAGTTCTGTTGATGATGGCCTATTGACATGTTGGTTTTTATCAGTAGTGTTCTATAACGGTGCTGTTAAGTTTATTGATTATCCATTTTGGTTTTATCATGGATGGATTTATACTGACTTGTGTTATAGTTCTAGCGAGGTTGGTTTGAATGATGATGTTGTAGTGGTGCTTTTGTAGGAGGAGGGAGAGGTCAGTAATAGTAGGCTCAATCTGTACAGATGAAGAGAGGATGGTGAAGGTACAGCAGAGGGGTGATGTGTCTAGCCTGACCCAGGTACCCGGGGAACAGAAGAGTTGGGTCGTCACGTAAGTGGTAATAGCTTTTAAATATAAGGTCAAAACCCCCTACAGGACGTCCTTACCTGTTTGTAAACAACTGGTGGAATCAAATAAATCCTTTGTATTTTGTTGGTGTACCTGATAGCTGAGAATACATCATATCGGTTCACATACTCCCCTGAACACTTGTACAATTGTAGGCGAGAGTAATGTCTGGCGAGGATCGTTCTCACTGTACAGTGGCTCAGGCGGGTAGGAAACCGACTCCCCTGTGAACGACCCCCAGGCCAAGCATAAGGGTACCACATGATGGGCTGTCCCATGCCACCATACTCAGGGTCAAGACGGATCCATCACGTGCGTGGTGGGGTGAATGGCAGTTGATTTGACGCGTGTGGGGATTGAAGCCGTTTTGGTGGGAGTCGCTGCCGGAGGAGAGGCCTTTGTACCACACGTACTCACGTTAGACCAGTTCTCAAGGTATACGAAGTCTCTAATGATATCCATTGTTCCTCTGATTACTTGGAACATCTTTTTTTAGGTTGGCTTTGGAAAAACAGAAATGGATTAGAAAAAAAAAAGAGATTCATTTGGGTCCATTTGCTAGAATGAAGAGCAAGATTATGATTTCAAGATCGTGAATCCTACTCACATCACCCATCTTCCTCACAGTACCGGTGAGTGGTGACTACAGTGGCTCGTCATCCGAGTAGAAAACGTGGTGCCTCTCTCTCCCAGTTGCCACCCATGTCGTCCTCAGAACCGTCATCGGTATCCTGTTCGCCCGTCAATAGGTATCGTCGTAGGACGTGTGGAAGATGGCAGCAGTTGGCCGTCAGTGCCACCCGGGAGGTGTGGGGCGGAGGCCCGTCCACCCTACCTCCTGGTTCCTCTGTACCGGCCCTTATCAAGTCTTCTTCATCATCTTTCCAGATATATATATATATATATATATATATATATATATATATATATATATATATATTTT
>JAYMFT010175396.1:0-12149 GCA_038088735.1 Panulirus argus
CCAAAAGCATGCATCAATTCACTGTTTGTCATAAAGACAGCAGTAAGGATAAATTCTGAGCTCGAGCCTCGCAACTTGCCATATCTATCTTATTCCTTTTATGGAAGGATGATACAATAATTCCTTCTTGTTCCCTTAAGGCTGGCGCCACGAGTTTATCAGTGTTGTGAGTTACCGCAGCTTGGCCGAGATGAGATGGCTTGCTGAGAAGGTATCATAGTACATCACTATGTCACGATGATTGAGTAAAAAGTTAGTCAGTACCGGATTGTGACAGGTGGCGATCAAGCCTAATTATGAAGATATCAACAGCGTTGTTGTGAACAACATGTCCTTGGAGCTCATTCCACGCGTTGGCAATGTCAATGGTGCAGAAATATTTCGAGCTGTCCTGACTGACTCGGTGACCTCTAAGTCTTAGTCCATGTTCTCTCGCTGGAATTACTGTCGCAACTGTAAAGAAACTTTCAATATCGACATTGCTGAATCCTTTAAGCATTCTACAACATTCTGTTAACTTACCTTGGAGCAGGGCAGGGGGCAGACCAAGGTAGGATAGAGCGGGGCTTGGGCTCATCTCGACTGCTGTTTAAAATCACTGGTGTTCGGGAGGATGTCTGCTTCTCCTGGTTCCCGGGAATAATCACTGCGGTCCCTCATTGGACACCTGGGCCCCATCCCGCTCCGGCACCTGGTCCTTGTCCATTCCCTGGGTCTCAGCCCCATCCTCACATCTGGGTCCCGTTCCGCTCCTACACATGGTCCCTTCCCTACTTATACAAGTGATCCCTACTTCACTCTGGCAGTTGGGCCCCGTTCCGCCCTAGCACCTGGGCTTTGCCCCACTCCGGGACTAAGTTCCATCCGCCCCAGGAGTTGGGTCCAAGTATCTACACATGGTCCCTTCTCAGCCCCTACACATCGACCCTACCCCACCGAGATACCTCTGTCCCGCCTCGCCCAGACGCCTGAGACTCGCCATCCAAGAACATCTGGCCCCACCCCAACGCCTGGACTGCACCCTGTTACCCTGACACATGGAACTCATCCCTACCTCATCACCTTGATTCCATCCCGCCCTGACATCAGGGCTCCGCCTTGCCCCAAAACCTGGGCCCCTCAAGTTTTAGGGCTCCAACACTTGGGCTTCGGCCCACCCGACACCTGGGCACCTCTTTGCCTCAAGACCTGGGCTTTGCAAAGCTCGACGCCTAAGCGCCGCCCTGCCTTGATAACTAGGTTCTGCAATGCCCTGATACCTGATGCCTGCCCTGCTCCCTTTACGTAGACCCACCCTGCGCTGAAACCTGGGCCCCGCTCAGGTACCTAAACCCCGTTGGCTCCAACACATGGTTCTCGGCTTGACACGACACCTGGGTCTCACCCCACCAAGACAACGGGCGCTACCCCACCCTGACACTTTGGCCCTGCCCCAACCTCGACACTTTGGTTTCGTCTCGCTCCGACACATGAACCCTCTGCACCCAAATTTTAGACTCTTCTGCACAACACAAACAGTTTCTAGTCGCTCATAGGTTGAATATGGTGACAGCACCGACGTGGTCGTCTGCTGCACCTGGACCTCTCCTTGGGGACAGGTCCTTGACATACAGACTCCCCAGATGGTAAAGCCACTTTTCCGTAATTGTTCTCCTTCGGTACAATTCTACTTTGGATGATTCTGCGCCTAGTACCCTTGCTCTTACCTCCTCCCGGGGAACCTATGCCATCTCCTGTATTCCCTTAGCATAGGGTCTTCCAATGTGCCTTCCCAGCTTCAAGAGGGCCTACCTCCTCGTGTCTTCGGGGAGTATTTCTCTGAGTCAGTTACGATTCTTTCCGCATATTTCGTCTTTGTCGAGAACCCGAATCTTTGCCTTCCTCTTAGAAGCGTGCCTCGGTGCAGCCCGTCCCTATGAAAAAAGACTGATAAAACCCTTCGAATTATTGCCCCTTTGCTCTCACTTCTGCTGTCTTCAAAACTCTTTGAAACTCTCCTCAACTCTTACTTTCTCAGACACTTAGATTCACCTTTCCAACTTTCTGATCAACTATATTGCTCTCGTGGTGCAGTTTTTTCTAGTGTCCTCTAATATATGACTCACATTTAGTCCTCCTCTCTCAGGGATTTAGATGAATCCCTTTTCGTCAAACATGACATTACTAAGACCTCTGACCAGGTGTGAAATAAGTCTGTTTTATAAACTTCCTTCTATTTTGGCTTTACTGCCTCTCTCTCCTCTCTTGCTCCACTGGAGCATTATGATCGTCATTGATAGAGCAACTTACTCCTCCTATCCTAACAACATAGGAGTCCTTCAAGGTTCTGTCCTAGCGCCAGCTCTCACCCTTTTCTTAGATTTTCCTCTCCTCAGTTTTTACCGCTGACTATTCCACTTTATACACCTCAGCTCTCTTGTTCTTGCGCTAAAAGTATCTCCTGTCTTGATGCTAACCTGCGCAGCATCGCATAAGGGAGAAGCACTAAACTTGTTTAATCAAATGGTGTTAAAACGAAGTATCCACTTGCATTTCTTTCTAAACGTCATTTTGCTCAGTTTCAAAGCGCTATAATTCTTCCCTACAATAACACAAACATGTTAGGCGTACTCCTACCCTACGCCATATCCTGGAAACCCCACATATCAACATTACACATACGCTTTCCAAAAACAGGATGTGTTGTGAGCAGCTGCTTCTTTTTCTTAAGCTATTGGAATTTTAATCGCCCCCAGTATAAAGTACTATTGCCATATCTATGGTTGTTCTCACTTGTGCCGTCCCGCTGGCCACGATGAGTTTCTTGTATTTCCTGATCCAAATAGATGATGCACTAATGGATATTCTTTCTCGATGGAACTACCTTTACGACTGTACTACTGGTATTAGTGTTGACAAAAGCTCTCCTAAGTACCTCGTCCTTTATGAGCCTTGGCAGCCTCCAGAGCTGGACTTCCGCCAGTTATGTCAACCTCATCCAAAACCAGGACAGAGGTTGTGTACATCAGCCTTGTTTCCAGCCCTTTGCCACCCCATACTGTCTCTCCAGACCCCAACCCTCTACAAGTTATTCAGTGCACCAAACGTCTCGGTGTCACTATGGAAGATGAACTAAGATAGAGAGAGCACGTCAGCAACTTCATCAAAGTCTTTTGGTATAGGAAGTCATCGACTCACAACAGGAGCTCTTAGAAAAGGTGCAGAAAAAGGCATGGAAGATCGTCTTCAGTTCCTCCTTCCACAGATCCACTTTTCAAACAAGTATCCCTCCCATCTCTATCCTATCAGGTTTTAGTTATCCAGTCCACATCCTCTTTCCTTTCCTCCACTCAGTTGAATTATGTGGAGGGCAAATGTATAAAGCAACCAATTAAGAATGGGAAAAGAAGAAGATAATAGGGTGTTAGAAGACAATGGAGAAGCAGTGTCAAGTGAAATATCCATCTGCAAAATAAGTGGGGGCGAAATATCTGACCGTGTAAAAAAAAAAAAGACCACGAATGTATTCTCGTTGCACGCTTAATGATGACTTCAGCTGCAACATTATTGGTTAATGATGATAATCAATGTTTGCATGAAGGCCAGATGTGGCTATGCCATTTGCTGTGTGTGTGCATTTACGGTATTACTGTAATTCTGCTGTGTCTTCTTTACAGCATATAGAAAGAAGAATTCATGCTGCAGTTGACCAGTACGCCGAAAAACCACTTCGTCGGTTACTACCAAATTATTGCATTGCAATTACTTGGAAAATTTTTATAGTTTCAAGGCTTAAAGGAAACATCAGGGTTATGCCGAGTACCATATATAGGCATATTTAGCCTAACACAGCAAAGGTGTTTGTTAGACCCTGATAAGATATTGTAATGATAACGACGATAGTCATAGTAGTAGTAGAAGAAGCAGCAAGTTTATATGGAATCTACCGGTCATAACGACACTTACTGACATTAGGACTATTCCGTAAGTGTCAGTGTCGTTCGAATTATCAGTGGCATTGATAATCTTTATCTAACAGGCAACTTAAGACTTTGTTCGTCTGATTTCACTAGCAGCAATGGACAGAAACTCGTGGGCAAACGTCTTACTTCGCGTGAGGTGAAGTATTTTATTTTTCAGTAGGATTATTAACATATGGAATGTTTTAAACAATCAGAGTGGCTGAAAGCATTACCGTAAATGCATTTAAGAACGATCCTAATAAACACCTCGCATTAAATTCACATATTACATTATTTGCGTCTTCTTAGTCACATAGATAGTTTGAAGGCTTTTTTATGAAAGATATATCCTTCTTCCAACTTTTGCCTCATTAATCTGTAAATTTCTGTTATCTTCGGCTATCGTAAACACTTTCGACGAGACTTAGTGTCTGTTGCTGTTTGAAATCTTTTTGCATTTATTTTGTTTTCACTTATACAGAAAAGTAGCGGAGAAGTACTATATGCAGGCCGGAGTCGATGTAGAAGCACCCATATCAAGATTGGAGGTACGTATAAGAAAAGGCAAGTGATTTCCATCAAAATTAGGTTAACTGTTTCATTTTGAGAGCTGAGGGCAAAGTCAGGTGAAGCGAAGGGTACACGAAAAGAAAATGTGAATAAGGATCTCTCGGCAAGTAGAAAATCAGTAACAAGGCAAATGAATTTTAGTGTCAATTCAGCAATTAATGAATTTTATTCACATAAAGAATAAACAAACTCAGTAGACCACTGAAGTTATACATGATATACTTTAGTGATGAGCAAGGCATAGACCAACTGTATAGACCAATGAACACTAATAAGATAATCATAAAAAATAATGTAAAGAAAAATATTCATACTGTATAGATCAATGAGGATAGCCCTGGCATACTTCATTGATGAGCAGCTCTGTATAGATCACTGAACCCTGATACAAAAGGATACGTGATAATCAAACGATAGATCACTCGACTCATATGTCAATTGCTTGACTGATGAGTAACAATGTATATACTGCTGCTCCTTAGATGTCGGTGCAAGGACTTGCCATCTTAATAATACGTTCTTTATCAAATAACAATTCATCTTGAGAATCAATTACACGTTCATAGTCTCATTCAACGCTCTTTTTCAGAGTTATAGAAACAGACAACATGGAAATAAAGAAGGGAGAAATAAGATTAAGTTATGCTAGATATAACACATGACGTTCGTTGGTGGCTCCTGCTGTGGCCACAACTCAGTATGGCCGACGTCGCCTGCAACTACCGGACAAGGGAGAGCATCTCTCTCCAGAGTATAGCTTTTCTTTGTCTCACAGTCCCTCAAGAACCACAGACCACTGGATGCCTGACCATTCTACGAAAATATGACTTGCTAGTGCGTACTGCCCAACTAGTCATATTTCTTCGCAAAATGCACAGACATTGCGTATACGTACTTGTTCGTTATTCAAATACATCGTTAAGTCAGATTTTTCGCTCGGATCCGGAAAGGAGGGTAAATAAGAAGGCGCCAAGTGTTGAAGAATGAAGAGTAAAGGGAAAGATCGACCCCTAGCTAACAGGTGATGACGTCTTAACAGTATCAGGGGAACTGGATCCTTATTGGTACCTTCAGCTGACGACGTCATTCCAGCCCCCTGGGGGAACTGACTTTTTTATTGGCTCCGTCAATTGATGACGTCTTAACGCCAACTAGGACTCTGGCTCTAACTGGGTAACCAAGGGTGGTGGTATCTCACCCACACCTGGGGAACCGACTCTAACAAGCTAATCCACAAGCGATGAAGTCTCATCAAGACCTGAGAAACTGGTTCTGACTGGCTAATCCACGAATGATGCCACGGCAACATCTGAGAAGCCGGATGTGACTAGTAAATCCAAGGATGACGACGACGTCTAATGAGCATCTGGGAAACTGACTCTGACTGGCCAATCTGTGGATGATCAGGGCTTTAGTTTCTTGTTCCGTTGCCTCGTAAGCGACCTTCCTAACCCGAGAACGTCCAATCTTATAAGATTAGGTTCCGCACGTTAGTCTTATTACATCCATTTTCTTGTTGATTAGAAAACCGTTTCGTTGAACGATCTGTCACTGGTTGTGGCTGTCCGTCTGTCCGTCCGTATTTTGACCTGTCCGCCACTACATTCAGTCATCCGTACGTTTCTCCGTCCACGTGTTGGTCCGTCCGTCAATTCATCCAGTCATCCATCCGTCTGTCCGTCCGTACATTCGTCCGTCCGCGACTCCTTCCAGTCATCCAGCCGTCTGTCCGTCCATATGATGGTTCATGTGTCACTCCAGCTAGTCACCCGTCCGTCCGTCGCAAGTCGTCTCCTGAATTTGTCGTCACGAGAGAAGCAGTCACTGTTCTCCGTAACGTTTACTTCATTTCATTTCTGCTTTCACCTGCGGCCACACGACGCGTCCTGTTAGATACATAAGTCTCGTCACTCCCAGGTATGCAGGGGACACTGTCGTATGATTCCGATGCGTTCCACCGATGCAGACATTCTCTCTCTCTCTCTCTCTCTCTCTCTCTCTCTCTCTCTCTCCCTCAGGTAGGTACAACCCGCCTGGGTACCTAGAGGGTCAGTGGCGACTGCTCAGTGAACCAGCACTTCAGTGGCTGTCAGATTTCACTCCTTTGGTCCTTATTGTTGTATTTTCTTTCTGCTTCACCCACACGTAAGCTAATGGTTTTCATTACAGAGATACAATCTCTCCATCTCACACATACGCCGGACAACAAGTCCTTCGTTGTTATGGATTTCCCTGCGGTGAGCGCTTCACGCTAACCCTGCCTATTGGCAAAATTTCTCGTCAGTACTCGTAAGTACTGTAAGTCCTCACTGGTAAGCAGCAAGTGGCAGGCAACCGCCGACGAAGGATTACTACCTCCCAGGTATCAGGAGAGCTAGTGCCAGCTGCGTAGCTTTACAGTGCCTGTCAAGTTCCCCTTCTTGGCGCAAGGTTGCTTTCGTGTCCTCCCTTACATGCACGTGAGTTGCGGACACTCAGTCCACAAACGTACATTCTCTCCATCTCACAAAATCACTGACACTACGTAACACACGCGTTTATTCATCTATAAGTGAATCTTCCAGCGGTGAGCGCTACGCGCTAGCTCTGCCCAATAACATCAGGTCTTAAGTACTCGTGGGTAGGCAGGTGACTTTTCTTTCGCAAGTGATTAGCTCAAAATGCTGCGCTGAATCTAAAGCTTTATTCCAGAGAAAGCATTACCCTGACCACACATCAAAATGTATCCACCGCACCTGAACTTCTACCACAGCAGTCCACATGTGTCCGCCACACCTGCATGTCTACCACTACAAGCCACATATATGAAGACATCCACTGCTCTACTACAACAAAGGTAGCATCTACCACTATTTTCGTCAACCACAGTCTTAGGCATAACCCCCAAATCACGTGTCTCCTCCAAAATGAATCATAAGTCACAACCACATATGTGCCAAAATTACTTATTCTCCATGACCACATATGTGCCATTGTTACATATGTGTAACAGCGGAAAATTTACCACAGTTATGTATCCACAACAACCATAAATTCACCACAGTTATTCATCCATCATACCGGTACTTTAACCATAATATAGATGTATCATGATATACAATTGGACGTTCACCACAATCATAGATTCACTACAACAGCACATATACCAAAGTCATACATCCACACCAAACGTGAATTCATCTCACTTATTCATCATGATTATGGGCAGGCGTCGCCCCAACCAACAGTAGTCCTTCACCCATGACAATCACCATTCCCACCACAGTCACACTCCAACTACAGTCATGCGTTCACTACAGTCACAGGCCCATCATAACCACACGTACCACCACAACGCAACATACCACCACAGAGACACATCCACTACAGTCACACACATATCACAGTCACATGCCCCAACAAACACACCTGATACAGTCACAGACACAACCACATCCACTACAGTCATATACACACACGACATTCACACACCCATCGCATTTACACACTTATCACTCACCACAGTCACACACCCACTACAGTCACACACACTCCCCCCCCCCCCTCTAACAACCACATCCACCCCCCCCCCTCCCTCCACAAACACACGACTCTCACTCTTAAGGTAATCCATCTTCGTCGAGCCATATAATTATTACCAAGATCAGAGCCGCCAGTGATCACACGCTAGTGGTGGCGCGCACGCCAGACGGCAAATTACCCGACCTATCATAGTCATTCGCCCTAACGAGTCTTCGCTTTAGCGGGGTAACAGGCACTTCATACGCCTTATCATGTTTATGCCAACTAAACTTGTCACGCACATACCGAGACTAATTGAACGTCGGGGGCGTCTGGTGTCGTATGTTGGGGAGGTGAACTGTGGCTGGAGATGTAGGGGAAGGTGAGCTGTTGTGGTGGGATGGGAAATGTAGGAGGAGGTGAGCTGTGGTGGAGGTACTGCTAGAGTGAGAGATGTAGTAAGAGGTAAACCGTGGTGAGGCGGGAGATGTAAGGGAGGTGAGCTGTGTGGAATTAGAAATGTAGTGGAAGTGAGCTGTGGTGGGGTTACTGGAGAGGTGAGGGATGTGTGGGGAGGTGTGGTATAGCTGAGAGCTGGGAGAGTGTGTGTACGTGTCTACACACACACACACACACACACACACACACACACACACACACACACATGCACGCACACGCGCACACACACACACTTATTTCTCTCCGCATGTCTGTCATCCATCATTCCCGGGGTACAGATGTGCTTCAGCTAGGCACTTCCTTCATCAATCTACGTTGCTCGTGTCTCACAGCCTCATTTGCCGTCTTTTTAACTCCCTCGGCAACCACACCACCATAATCCCTGTCTCTCTGCTTTAAACTTTCTAATACTTTTAACGATTCTATATTTAACATTACGCAGCAGTGTAACCATCACATCCTTCCCTGGCATACCACCGCACTCCATGTTCTGGGGCATGTTGTAAGACAATACTTGTGTGCCGTCTCTCTCTCTCTCTCTCTCTCTCTCTCTCTCTCTCTCTCTTGTGACCTGCTCCTTGCCAGAGGCCATTCCATCCCGTCACACGAGCGGTTTTCATTGTCTCTCCATACCTGATCTCTCACAGACCCAAGTTCTCATCTCTCAGTCTCCCGCCTGCAGCCCTAGAATAAGATATTCTTTGCCTCATTTTCGTCTGCAATATTCAGTGTGGCGTCGGAATATCCCTCCTGTATTCTGCACGTGTCATCTGGTTTCAACAATATCTTAACTCGTCTCCGTCGCTCCGCGAACTCTTCCCAATCTTTACCTCCCACTTCAAAGCATCCCATTGTTTATATATTGTGTACACGCAGGTTTGCTCATCAAGTTTTATGTAAACTCTTTCCACCTTTGTTTTCGCTTCACATCCTTCTACTGTAATATTTGTTTATTCGTTATCTTTCACCTCCATCACGCATGAGGAGCGTCAGCTCTTGCTGTGTTTCATATTTCTCCCTCACCGTTATCGGTGTCCGCATCTTCTAAACCATTTCGGACGTTGTCATTTATCCTTTCTTCCTCTCTCGTTAACACACATCCTTCTGCCCTACACCCACAGGCAATTATAGAGCTCGTGGCCACATCTGGTCCACCTCCCAAATTCTTCATACGAGGAATTATAATCCTGCACACCTGGGGAGTTGTACTTTAGGCTGCGTGCCTCTCTCTCCATCCCTCACCTCTGGCCACACCTACCACGACTATCTTCACTCACCACGACCTGCTACATCTCCACGTTCCGTCACGTTCACCACGACCTCCTGCTATGCCCACCACGACCTGCTACACTAGCCACGTTCATTTACAACTACTACGACTTGCTACACCCATCACGAACTGCTAAACCCACCACATTCTGCGCCACACACCACGACCTGATACACCCACCACGACCGACTACCCCTAGCATGACCTGCTACATGCTCTACGACCTGTTACACACACCACGACCTCCTACACTCCCCCTGTCCTGTTATTCTCACCATGACCTGCTACAATGCACCAGGACCTGATACATCCACTACGACCTGCTACGCCTCATCACGAGCTGTTACCCCAACCAAGGCCTAATACACCCACCACAACCTGCCATCCCAGTCATGACCTGCTGCCCGCTCAGGACTTGCTATTCCCGCCACGACCAGTTTCAACATTCACCAGTAACATCAGGTCTCAAGTGTGGCATTTTTTTTTTCCTAGTGATCGACGTGGATTGGGCAAAAATGCCCTAAACGTGGTCATCTCGGGGTGAAGGGAATAAGGGGTAAGGAGGAGACTGAAAAAGCAATCAGAGGCACACGGGTGTTTGTAGACCTGACTCTTCAGAAGCGGGGAAGACGAGAAAAGTAAGAGAATTGCACAGTTTCGCTGTTCGAGAGTAAGAGTTTTCATTATGGCCAGACCTCGTGAGGAAGGTCTCCATACAAGAACCTGTGGGAAGCAGCAGTTATGCATACGTTACGCGTCCAAGCCTTGATGACAGGAACATATGCAGACAACTTGCAACAACAATTGCCGAAATGATACCTGTAAGACAGGGAGAGGTTGGCAACATTGTGGTGGAGAGAGAAGGGTATTAAGAGAGAGGTGATGCCAGGAGAATTTATGAGATGGAAGGGTTTTGACTCCACCCTGGCTAATAAAGAAGTAGAGGAGGAATATAAGTGACCACTATAGATATGGACCAGCTACTCAAAAGTAGAACAATTGCGGCCTCGACTTCTAGGAAGTAGGTGTTTTGTTGATTGTTACATATAGTGATGTCCAACATGCTTATGTTATTGCAAGGATAAGTCATGGTGTTTCAAGACACAACAAAGGGAAACGAGTGACAAGTAGAAAGAAACATGAATGGAAATAGTGTTGATTTAGCACTATTGAATTGAACTAAGTTACTGCTTCCTCATCCTTATATCATCTACGGGTCCGAATTAAGAGATGTGTTAAGTATGAGAAAAAGAAGGAGTATTAGAATAAGGGGTGGTTGGGGGGAGAGGAGGGGGGGGGGAGTAAGTCGAAGTACGTAAACTGGAATCATCAAAGTAAGAATGGAATAGGGCTAGGAGTTGAAGAGAGAAGATCATTTATCGAGAGGAGAAAGAGAATAGGCGACGAAACATAACCCTGCAGAACACCACTGTTCATTGAGTAAGAGGAGGAAGCTACTCCATGAACGACCACTGCAACAGAACAGAGGAACAGAGAGAATCAGAGGAGCCTTTGAGATATCTAGAGTCAAGAACAAAAGATTAACCATAGGCCCTGAAAGAGAAGGACCAGAGATGAGAGACGTGGGAGAGATGATCACCGTAAAGGCTATATTTGTAATCAGAAAGAAGCAATTATAATTCTGAGTCTGAGAAAGCGAGTGTTATGGATAATCTCAAAGGCTTTGGAGAAAGCAGAATAGAGAGGAATGGGGCGACGGCTGGTCGAGTTAGAGCGGTCTCCTTTCTTTGGGATGGGCTACACTAAAGCAAGCTTTAGAAAGTTAAGGTTTTGAGACAGAAACGAAATTGGCGCGGTCCCTTATGCACACTCCCTGAGGACTCGAGGAGGTTTGCTATCTGGGTCAAACGCGCTGTCCACCTGAAGCTCGAGAAGTCATTAGAGGACACTGAACGAGGAAATATAGGAGAAGGAATTAATTGAATGGGAGACGAAGTGAGAGGAGGATTGCATGTGAAATCATCCAAAGTAGAATTAGTTTAGAATGAGATATCGAGAAGAGAGAATTTATTATCTGGAGAGTCTAGTCTCAATCTCAGTTTCCATATCTGGAGGGTTACCTAAGGATTGATCATGTCGAAGGAGAAGAGGAAAGGTTGAATCATAGCAATACTTGGAGATGCTTTTTTTTTTATTTTGAAGGCTTCAGTCATGGACAAAAGTCCACATCAAGGCCGGGCCCTAAATGAATTATAGAGAGAACTGAGAAAGGGGGAAAAATAGACAGGGAAAGTATTTACGAATTTTTGAGAAAGTGAAAAACCTGTCTCTTGAAATAAGCCAGGTCATAGTTATTGGGAGAGACATGAAAGGGTAGAGAGTTCCAAAGCTTTGACGTGTAGGGAAAGAAGCAGTTATCAAAACGGCACACCCTTGAGTTGCCGATG
>JAYMFT010175407.1:0-12148 GCA_038088735.1 Panulirus argus
TAATGATGCTGTATTTTCTTTACATTTCCAGCAGGAAAGTATTTCTCGTGGTGACGATAGGTTTATACCTGGAATTCTTCCGGGTTACTTTGGTCGTTAATGTGGAGGATCGAGTCCAAGACATGACATGACACGACGTGGATTCGAACCCCACACTGATGACCAGAGCAACGTAGTAGAATTCCAAGTACCGACCTAGCGTCACCTCAAAAAATATATTCCCCATGAAGAATGCAACAGACCATAAGGATAGGTCCATATATTCCCTTGGCTGTATATAACGAAAAAAATAACAAACCTGATTCGCTCTATATATGTTTTCCTACATAAAAGTACAAAAATCAGTATGTCAAGAAATACTCAGGCACAAAGCAACACAATATTTCCCCAGACAAACGCAAAATATAAGTATATACAAATTTGCTCCTCTTGGGACATCGAATATGGGCCGAGCAATGTCTAGAAATAGACAAAAAGCATCAGTGAGAATTTTAGCAAGCTAGAATTGTCCTTATTTTCTGGTGCCTCGTCCCCTTCAGACATAGAGGTCTCCATGCACGCCACGCCTTCTCCCCCCGGCTGTGTAGAGCCGTGTGACGTCCCTGCAGACGGGCGTCAGCACACCCTCCTTTGGACGGCCTCTCTCGCACCACCGCCTCCACAGCGCCCCTCAGTAGCCACCACAGCTTTGCCCCTTGAGCATCACGGCCCCAGTGCCACTAGCGCGTAGTCGTCACCGCTCACCGCGGTAAAATCCTAGAGTTACGATCAGAGAGGAGTTGTGTGAGCTATTACGTGTTGTCAAATGTTGCGTGTGGGATGGAGAGATTGTGTGTGTGTGTGTGTGTGTGCGTGTGTGTGTTTGTGAACTGAATGCCAGTTGCCCAACGTGTGTGTGTGTGGGTGAGGCAGAAAGATACGAGAGCTTCGTGGGCCAAAGGTGTCGAGCTTGACAGCCACTGAAGTGCTGGCTCGCTGCGCAGGCGTCACTCACCCTCCCGGTATCCAGGCGGGGTGGTACCGGTAATGTACCTCCCCGGTCGGTGGCTGCCTACCTGAGAGAGAGAGAAAGAGAGAGAGAGAGAGAGAGAGAGAGAGAGAGAGAGAGAGAGAGGTCACGCTTCAGACAAATGCCTGACGTGGTCATACGGTCAGGCCTGAGGCGTGTGGAAGTAGCCTTAAGAACAGAATGCAAAGCGAATGCAAACGCGAATCTAATCATTCACTTTATCCCATAAATGTCTACGGACAGTCAAGAGGTAGTTTGATGTACGCATTACTTGATTCACTACCGCTGTATACATCATGTCTACAACAATGCAATGCTTGTTCAAAGATTACACGTCATGCAACTCAACAAGCCCCAGTATGCATGGGAACACAAAGCGGGCACGCGCGTGCAATACGATACTTATTTTTTTCCAATAATAACAGAGTTTATGAAATCAGTCGAAGCTCTTTTGGTTATATCTGTTGCTGGCTGGCGTTAGCGTTGGTGTTGTTCTACAAGCCTGTTGAGCACGACGGTACGACCCCTGAGCACGACGGTACGACCCCTGAGCACGACGGTACGACCCCTTGGGTACGACGATACGACCCCTTGGGTACGACGGTACGATCCCTGAGCACGACGGTACGACCCCTTGGGTACGACGGTACGACCCTTGGGCACGACGGTACGACCCCTGAGCACGACGGTACGACCCTTGAAGACGACAGTACGACCACGAGTTATGACCCACGGACATCACGTTACGACCCTGGAGTACGACGGCACGACCCTTGACGATACGTACGACCTTTGAACACGACGTTATGGCCCCGAAGTATAACGGCACCAGCACTGACCACGAAAGTACGACCCTCTAACACAACGGTACGACCCTTATTGGCCTGGTATTCCACCAGACCCCACGGGGTCCAGTCGAACCGAAATAGAGGCAGAAACCAAACAGATTTGGTACCCCTTTTCGGCCAATCATTACTTATCAACAAGAGAGGAATTAATCACATCTCAATAATGATCCACAGAGAAACAGACACAGGAACAAAGGTGATGACGATAGGCAAAGGAGACCAGAAACGTTGACCTACTCTCAAGGTCACCAAAAACGTTGTTTTTGCTCTTGGCCACTCAAAACGTTTCTTCCCCTATGGCTTCCCTAAAACGTTCATTTTACCTCATAATTTTTTCCCCCTTTCCCTCTAAAAACGTTCCTTTTTCCTCTAACCTCTTAAAAAGTTCCTTTTCTAACTACCTAAACAGTTCCTTCTCTGTCAACTCCTAAAACGTTCTTTACCTTTAGCCTTCGGCATCATCGTCTTTCTAGCCTCCTAAAACGTTTCTTTCTTCTTTAGCTTTCCCAAACGTTCCCTCTCTGACCTCCTGAGATATCCCTTCTCATCTAGCTTCCTAAAACGTTCCTCCCCTCTATAACCTCAAACAACGTTCCTTCTCTAATATCTGTAAAACGTTCCTTCTCCTCCAGTCTCTAGAAACGTTCCCTTTACAGCCTCCCAAAACGTTCCCTCTACTATGACCTCCTTAAAAAAATACGTTCTTTCTTCTCTAATCCCTTATAACATTCCTTCTCCTCTCTCACGGCCTCCTAAACACCCCCTCCCTTACCTTCCTTCCTCCTAATCCTACTGACGTTCCCAATCCTACTGACCACTGCCTCTGTAAATGCAGGAGAACGAGACCCTTCGCCACCCACTATCAATGGTTTACCTTCATTTCCACCCACGTAAACCATCTCCATCATCTGTGAGAAAATACGGGGTGTATATACTCATGTATGAGTACACAAATGGCTACGTCGTAATGGCAGTAAACTCACATTAACAAATAATGATTGATATCTAGTTTACCAAGAACGCGAAGTACTGGTATCCAGTTGTTATGCGAACCACGAATAATGGTGTCTGATTTACACTAATGACGAAATAATATCAGTGAGTTTACACTAACTACCAAGTAATGGTATCCAGCTGTCGTAAACCATGAAATACTTACTGGCATGCAGTGGTAAACTGTTTACTTTCGTTACGCCAGTTTATTAAAAATTTGCCAACTCTTCCTAAGAAAAAAAAGTTTTTTTTTATATATAGCACAACTTTAAAATCAAAACCTTGCATTATTAAAAAGGAATTTCGTAAAAATAAAGTCAGAAGTAAAACAAATAATGACCCCAAGAATACACAACCAGACCCTTACAATTTTTGACCAGATATGAGAATCTCCAAACAGGTCCCTTATAAACTCCGACTACACTCTTAAGTCGTCAACCAGACCCCCAAGAATCTTCGAACAGAACAACAAGAATCTTCAACCAGATCCCAAGAATCTTCGACCAGTCCCCAAGAATCTTCGACCAGACCCCTAAGAATCTTCGACCAGAAATAACGAATCTCCGACCACTGTGGACTTCCTGCGGGAGTGTTTACGGGGGCTTGCATATGGTAACCCCAGAGACAATATACAAGCCCCCTCAACCCCCCTCCCTTCCCTCGTGGGAGTGGTAAAACCCTCCTATGCTCACCTACCACGACCATGACGACTAATCACACGAGGATTGACCGTTATGATGCCTCCTCAAACTCCACAGCTGTGGAAATCCCGTCCTTGTTTTGTCTTTCTCTCTTCCTATGACCCTCCCGTCTTTACGAATAAGGTCTACAAAGACCTGACTCTCTCTCTCTCTCTTTTACATCTTCATTTATTTTCCTCGCTCTTAATTCCCTCCTGACCCGAGATGTCTATAACTGGGGCATATATTGCCCCTTGTCACGTAGGCTCACAGTAATACACTTCATTCTGAAAAAAAAAAAGATACACATGTCTGCCATCTGTATCCATTACTCACCTCTTCCTTCTACTCTTTTCCTTTCCGTCTGTTTTGTCTGCTTCACCCCCTCCTCCTCCTCCTCCTCCTCTCTCTGTCTCTACTTCGTCTTCCATATTCCTCCACTTCCCCTGTTCCGTTGCCCCTCCCCATGCACACACATATAACTATGGGGACAACAGAGTCACAAACACTCAACTGAAACGAAAGGGGCAAGACTTACCTGATGTCTTTCTTCCTTGGGCGTGGTGGGCCGAGTGTTGGAGGCTGTGGTGTTGGTGTTGGCGTTGGAGGAAGGGGTGCTGGCCCGGCTCGAGTCCCCCATCCTGAAGGAGAAGTCCTCCAACACCAGGAGGAACGACTGGGACCACAAGACGGTTGTTTGCTGGGGAGGGAGTTCGACTTGACTCGTCTCGAGTCAGGCAGGTCGGGTGTGGAGATCCTGCGTCACACGAGGTTGCAATCTCTCGACCCTCCTCCTCATCTATCTATCCTTCGGTTTAGTCTTCGAGAAACTCCGGTGTGGCTGCTAGCTCACAACTCATGTCTGGCCGACGAACGAGTAATCTCACGCCATACGGTTAGTGTTCGTATACACCCAACACTGTTAGTTAAGGGGACAAAGAGTTTTTAAGAGAGCTCTTCGCTGGACATCCTTTTTCGTGTTGTGGGCTGGGGTGAGCGCCCACCTAAGGGGGGGGGGCAGGCAGGTGGCGATCAGTGGGTCAGACTCTCACACCTTTTGGTCCTGAGGAACTTCCTTCTCCTGACGGCGTTGAGGTCGCTGCCCGACGCTCATCTGCACAACCTCAGGACTCGACCTGTCACCGAGTGGTGCATCCTCTAGTTCCAGTGTGATGCCAGCATCTTACAGTTAATTTCTCTCAAGTTACTAGCGAGAGAGAGCGTTAGTATTAGTGTTTTTTCTTCTCTTTTTTTTTTTCTCTCCAGTTAACGATCACGATTAATGTGTTACTTCCATCTATTTGTGTTTACACGAGTCACAACACTAGCCACAGTGTTCTAAAGACATTTAAAAGTTACGCTCAACAGAAACACACTTAAAACATGGTAAACCGAGCTGGTCTCTTAGCAATAAACATGTACATATACATATACAAATATATGTATATATATATATATATATATATGTAGGTATATATATATACATATATATATATCCGGTTTCATATACTTATATATATATAT
The DNA here is from genome assembly GCA_038088735.1 of Panulirus argus. Classification (NCBI taxonomy): domain Eukaryota; kingdom Metazoa; phylum Arthropoda; class Malacostraca; order Decapoda; family Palinuridae; genus Panulirus; species Panulirus argus. The sequence goes on from JAYMFT010175407.1 coordinate 5,055, forward strand.
ATGGAGGAACTGACGTAGCGGGCAACGCCATCGCCCTTTATAACGAAGACTTTAACGAAGACAGTGTGACAACAGTGATATTATCGACGAACGTTGATCTCAGACGAGAGTCTGCCAGTTGGAACACACGCAGAGGATGGGAGGTGGTTGGTTGGTTGGTTGGTTGGTTGGGGGAAGAGGAGGAAACACAACAGCCGGGTATTGCAGGGTTATTGCAGTTGTTGCGGCTTCTTATTGCCTGTTGTCGCTCGAGGTGAGAACGACCTGGAAGGAGAGAAGAACAAGGAATCGTTTAGTTCAGTGTCGCAAAAAAGAGTTTGAGGTTGATCTCGGTCTTAAGTCTAGAACAATGAGACTAACAATTTGCATATCAATCATAGTTTAACGTACAGAACCGCGTGAAATATATTGTCCAGCATTCCCCAGAGTTAAGAAGAAATTACATTCATGTGCATTTGTTAATTATGATAAGAACATGGGAGGATGGTATCATGTACCGTCTGGAAGACCCAGGCGTACCGCACTGTATACCATCTGTATACACCTGGAGTATGCTGACTGATGATTCACTGATTCTAAATGGTGGTCGTCTGATAAGACTAATCACACACACACACACACGCACACACACCTGGCTTAGGCTTGTGTGCGTGTGTGTGTGTGTGTGCGCGTGTGCAATGAAGTAAAGACACAGTACACATACACAAGGTTGAGGGACGGGGCAACACGAGTGTAAACCTCTCTCCCCGTAACACACAAATATGAACCATAAACACTAATTACACAAAGGCGTAGTGGCAAGAGGTCCTGGAAAGCCAATTCTACAGAGGACATAAACAGAAGACTGAAGTGTCACAGCCCATATCAGGCTCCTGACCCTGATGACGGCTCTGCGCATGGCCCAAAGATGTGGACAGGCACGCTGGACACGCCACTTGCAATACTCATATCTCGCTGGACATGGTAGGGTAAGCAAGGTGCCAAAATGAGCGGAACTTCACCTAACATAAACGAAGCTCACCTGACCCATGGAAGCCTCACAGGCTAACTCAAAGCACCACCTAACCAAAACTAACCTCACCTAACCTAACCTAACCTCGCTAAAGATGTGGTTCGATGGGTTACTATGCATCAGAAAAGATTACGACATTAACTTGCAAGGCTTTGACTTCTGACACACACACACACACACAGGAGTTCCTCTGCCTCAAGACCTGGCCCGCAACTGTCAGCTGGTCCAACATCGGGAGGACCAGATTATCGTGGAGGTCTACGTTTCTCCCGAACGATCGTTTGAAATCATGGAAAAGATCGCACGACCCATTTTTTTTCTGGAAGCGACTGGTTGATTGCCCTCTAGCACGCTGGTCCACTGCCCTAGAACATAGTCACCTGAGCACGCCGGCCTTTGAATGTGACAGTACTACCTTGTCCTCTGTTATACCCAAAAGTCGTGGGGGCGTGCACAAATCCGTAATTCAACTTCATGCTCAGCGCCACACATAACGCTTCATAGAACGAATCTGCACTACAATGCGTTTTCATCTTCTGAACTTTATTCGACGGAAATCCGACCTGGCATCGTAAATTTCCACTAAATACCTGACGAAAATCATTTATTTTTTCGTGGATGGATACCACACACCACAACTATTTACCCTGTATTTCAAATTTTTCTGTCTATCTATTCGATTTACTAATTTCCTCTTATCTATCCAATTTGTATCTATCAGTGCGTCAACGGCGGGAAACTCGACGGCAGTTAAGTCCCTTAAACAGCGAGCAGTTTAATTGTGTACGGTAATAAGTCTTTCTTTCCCTGTTACCTACCATAATGAGGCTAGGTTACCATCCTCCCAGTTCCCCAAGAGCTTCAGCCGACTACCCACAAATTAAGCCTCGAAAACGTTCAGTTAAAGAGCGGCTGAGGTTAGGTGAACACGCCATAGTTCGTTGGAGATTCAACTTGACCTCCGTTTTCTTCAGACTTCCGCGCTTCAAGGGGTATCCTAACTATATCCTATGGTAGGCACGGAATTAACGATTATAATGAAATTTGAGCATAAAATCTCTATATGGACAAGCAAAGGGAGCTTGGTAGCGTATAATATAATGTTCCTTAAGTACAGTATGCGTACTTAAGTTATACAATGTTAAAAGACGGATTCAGAATGTGTGTTTGTGCGGCACTTCGTTACCATGTTTTTTTTTAATTTTACCTATCAGTCTAGAACGAAGTACAGATGAAATTTTTCGTTAACTCATCGATAAAATAAGTCACTAACTTCCACAGTCTACAGTACTTTTTAATCATACAACTGCAAAATATAAAAAGCTTTAATTGCCCTAGATATGTACAACTGGGCTGAATCATATTTCGCCAAATACTCTTTCTGTATTACCACTTTATTACCGGATTTATCGACTATAGAAGAACGGAATGCAAATACCGGAATTCATCCGTTACCGAAACACATCAGCTTTAGTTGCACAAACTCCATCGGGACCACGGCCGCCATCTTGGAAGTCTAGACAAAGTGTTGGGGTAAAATAGTCAAACCAATTAAGCTTCCCTAACTCGTAGCCGGGGTCCTCGCCTCCAGACCCTAGCCTTCCTGAGCGTAACCCTGGCAGAGGTGGTACAGAGCACAATAAACAGTGTCGTAAAGACACTAGTTTGCAATATAATGCCTGACACCGCTGGCGCCTAGTCGGGAAAATAAGCACTCTGGAAAGAAAAGACATCTGTACACATGTAAACTACATGGGAGTATATGGCAAGGACAGAATTGAAGACCAGATGGTCCATAACGAGGTTTTCTCTTGCGGTGGCGTAGGAAAAAAGTTTTGAGAGAAACAGGATAGTGAAGCAGAAGGCACCTCCCTTCCCACCTCTCCCTCCGGCTCAACGGCGGGCAAGGTAGAGGAAAAAATGAGAAAAAGTACTATGCAATATGGGGGAAACATAATGCCGTGGAAGAGAAAAAAAAAGTCTCTACCAGTTTAATAACCACTGCACTACGGTTGCATTCTGGAAAAAAAAAAAGAGACAAGATTAGGGGTACTCCGGATTATTTACTGATAACAGCTATCAGTGAAGTATTTGCCCAGCCTTAATTTCACGGTATTTGTATTAAATTTACTTCATCGGGAGACGATTCATTGACTGATAAAATCGGTCTTATCTATCGATTGTTCTATGCATCTGTTTTCGCCTTACTTATTTCCTGTGTGTGTGTGTGTCTAGTAATGCTACGCTTCTGCTCTTGATGGCGAAGGCGGGAAACTTATGGCACAGTTTAAGGCCTGCAAAATTACTGGACGGGTAGTTCAGTTCTTCCTGCCTGGTACACAGCATTAAGACTTGCCCTCCCAATTACCTCCCACAATGAGGCCGGGCTCTCATCATCCCGGCTCCCCCTCCAGCTTCAGCCAATTATCCACAAATTAAGCCTCGAAAATGGTAGGTTAAAGATACGCGGAGGTTGGGTAAACACGTCCATGAACTAACACACCATCGCCGGGAAGATTCAACATGACCTCCGTTTTCTCTAGCCTGACGTGCCTCAAGGGGTAACCAAACTGCATTATACACTATTATTATAAGCTTTGATCTTGACAAGTCTAAGAGATTAAAATCGACGAACATAAAGATATACTTCATGCACAACCTAGGAACTTAGCAACGTATAATATTACGTACTTAAAGCGCAGTGAGCGTAAGTGGTGGCCTCATGATACCAATGCAAATGGCCTCGCGCGTAATTCTTGCAGTTTGATTTATTGACACAATTTTCGGTCTATTAGCCCAGGACGGGAAGACAGGAATACTTTCTGTCAACACTCAGGAATATCATTTGGTGAATACCACCTTCCTCATTGTTCTTACTTTCATATCAATAGGTAATACATAGAAATTATGAATCCTGGGTTGTGAAGACTATATTTTACTTTGTTTACTGTTCGGGAACGAATCAATTTATATACAAACCTCTTTACCTTATCTTTATTGACCTCATGTTGTCGGACAATAGATTAGAGTATAATCCTGTTTGCAGCGCCTCTTGCCTGTTCAAGCAGTGAGCAATGGTTCGGTAAAGTGAGTCAGGCGAATGAACCCTGTGACTCTATAACTGAAGCTTCAAATGACTTGGTTCCGGAGTCTCGGTTGACTGTTCGAAATTCAGACGGATTAAAGGAAAATATATTCCTCCTTTAAGGGAAAACTTAGATAAAATTCTATAGGTTCTTAACCGCACTATTTCAATACATTCATTCCCTTGTGTCCACATACGTTAGAGTAAATAATATCTTACCAGGCTTTTAGATACGACAATAAAGACAAACTACAATAGCCAAGAGGCAGATAATTCACAGTCGCTAACAAAAAGACGATTATTTCCCTGTAATCCATATATCAAACAATCCGTTCCCCGAGCAAAAAGTTCCCTATTATCAAAGGTTAACTATTCTCAGCTACTCACCCATTCCCAGGTCACAGTGTAAACAGTCATTCCCAGGTCATAGCGTAAACAATCATTCCCATGTCATAGCGTAAACAATCATCCCCAGGTCATACTGTATGTAAACAGTTCTCCGTCATGCATGAGGTAAAACTTCGCCAGATTTTCTAAAAGGTGAACAATATCCACGTGGCCGCTAAGTAAACATTCCCTGGCTTGGAGTCAGGTACACAATGACTACTTGGCCATAATACAAACAGACAACAGCTGGACATTATGTAAATACTTTCCAAGTGGACTACCATCCACAGACCGTCATGCAGCAAACAGCTCTCAGCTGGTCTGATGTACAAAACTTGTAGACAACTAGGTAATCTACTCTCAGCCACCTGTTTTGCGAACACTTTCTACGTCGAGTTAAGGTAGGGACACATGTGCTCTAGCGACACTTGCCAGATGCTTCTGGCAACATTGTATAGGTGTACCTAGTGACAGCATTAGGATCCCGGTTCCTCTATCAAGGAATGAAGTACTGAAACTGACACTGAACTGAACAAGAGTTAGCTAGTGACGAAGTTTTCTTCACTTCCCCCCCGCTTACGAGGCAAACAATCCCCAGCTGACTAAGAAATCAGTGGTATCCAGCTGGTCGTAACGTCATCCACGTTATCACGGGGTAAACAAACTTGGGTTAAGAGGGCAAACAACGCCAGAAAATCACAAAGCAAGCAGTCAAATAGACCGCAAGCTTTGGCAAGAGGTCAACAGAGATTGGCTGGAGATTTAGGGCCGTTAAACCAACAGTTTCAGGGCGCTCTGCAGCCCTAAGTATAAAACTCTCTTACGTTAAGAATATATCATTTTCATCCCTCCACGATATTTCAACCAGTGATGTTACTTTGTCTATTTGCATTCCAGGCAAGTCACCACAATCACAATGGTTCGATTTTATCACCGTTCCGAGACTCCGAGCCAAAGGAAACGAATCTATCGCCAAGCTCCGATCCGAACATTTTTGAAGAGGTTTCGCTGTTTCTATGAAATATATTCAAGTATACAAATAAGTTGGTTGGTTGCTTTTTTTTTTTTTTGTGGGGTGGAAAGGGGGGGTAAATGCATAAGTTTAGGAGGGAGGAGCGAGTATGCAGTCTGTTGGGGATGAAAGGGCCTGGGAAGTGAGTCAATTGTTGTTCGCCGATAATACAGCACTGGTGTCTGATTCGAGTGAGAAATTACAAAAGTTGGTAACAAAGTTTGGAAAAGTGTGTGAAAAGAGAAAGCTGAGAGTAAATGTGAATAAGAGCAAGGTTATTAGGTTCAGCAGGATTGAGGGATGAGTTAGTCAGGGATTGAGTTTGAATGGGGAAAAGTTGGAGGAAATGAAGTGTTTTAGACATCTGGGAGTGGACTTGGCAGCAAATGGAACCATGGAAGCAGAAGTGAGTTATAGGATGGGGGAGGGGGTGAAGGTTCTGGGAGCGATGAAAATGTGAGGAAGGAGAGAACGTTATCTCAGGAAGCAAAACTGGGTATGTTTGAAGGAATAGTAGTTCCAACAATATTATATTGTTGCAAGGCATGGGATATAGAGAGAGAGTTGTACGGAGGAGGGTTGTGTTGGAAATGAAATGTTTAAGGAAAATATGTGGTGTGAGATGGTTTGATCGAGTAAGTAATGTAAGGGTAAGAGAGATGCGTGGTAATAAAAAGAGTATGGTTGAAAGAGCAGAAGAGGGTGTGTTGAAATGGTCTGGACATATGGAACGTATGAGTTAGGAAAGATTGACAAAGAAGATATATGTTTCAGAAGTTGAGGGAACAAGAAGAAGTGAGAGACCAAATTGGAGGTGGAAGGATGGAGTGAAAGGGATTTTGAGCGGTCGGGACCTGAACATACAAAAGGGTGAAAGACGTCCACGGAATAGAGTGAAATGGAACGATGAGGTATACTGGGGTTGACGTGCTGTCAGTAGACTGAACCAGGGCATGTGAAACGTCTGGGATAAACCATGCAAAGGTCTGTGGGGCCAGGATGTGGATAGGGAGCTGTAGTTTAGGTGCACTGACATAACAGCTAGAGACTGAGTGTGAGCGAATATAGCCTTTTTCGTCTGTCTCCTGGCGATACCTCCCTGACTCAGGGGATGACGATGCTATATCCTCTAGGGCGGGGTGGCTTCAGGAAAAGATGGAGGCGAGCAAGTATGAATATGTACATGAGTATATGCATGTGTATGTATATGTATGTATATATGCATATATTGGTGTGTATATGTATGTATTGTGCATATATGTGCATGTATTTATATATGTGTGTACGTGAGTGGATGGATCTTTTTTCGTCTGTTTCCTGGCGCTACCTCGCTAATGCAGGAAACGGCGATCAAGTTTAATAGATAAATCAATATATATATATAAAGGGGGCAGGAGCGAGGGGCTGGAAACCCTCCCCTTCTTGTATTTCAATTTCTAAAAGGGGAAACAGAAGGAGTCAGGCAGGGAGTGCTCATCCTCCTCGAAGACTCAGATCGGGGTGTCTGAATGTATGTGGATGTAACCAAGATGAGAAGAAAGGAGAGATAGGTAGTATGTCTGAGGAAAGAAACCTGGATGTTCTGGCTCTGAGTGAAA
>JAYMFT010175418.1:0-12148 GCA_038088735.1 Panulirus argus
TATATATATATATATATATATATATATATATATATATGTAGCGTTAATGGGAAGGCTTTGATTAGGGCCATAGCTACATGTACTCTCAGCTTTTTTTTTTTTAAGTATGGACCTCCATGCTTGAGTATGGTTAACTCCTGAAGATTGTTGAATTATTTCCATCTTAGTAGCTCTATAAACTTTGCTATATCATGCCCTGCCACCCTCAGTCGAGTCTCTACATACAAAACTACTAATGCAAATAAAACTACTAACTTCTCAAGAGGGCTTCGATGTGTCGTAAACCTAATAACATATTTAATGGTGCGTACTAATAAAACATTCGCCATAGTACTCTGAGCCCAATAGATCAACTCCGATTTGTGGCAGGTATTCACCCGAGTGAACCCTTTCCCAACATATCTTTAAAAGATTTATATCATTTGCTCTTCCCAAAGGGCCGTGCGTCAGTATACAGCTGATAAGTTCATCGACATAGTGACATAGATTACTAAAGTAAAACCTTTCTGAAACAACTTTAACCAACCTTTTGCAGTTGCGTTATTTGGAAGATGCCTGTGATGTAGTAAAATAATTTTACTCAAGTAATCAGTTCCTGGGAGAAGCCATGAATTCCTACCAACTCCATTCTGACAATTTTTCACTTGTGGCGAATACTTCTCACTATGCTTTCACTATTGTATGCTGACAACGTGTGCCCTCGCATCACTTTTAACTGACACTGATGTTCATCAACTCGAGACGTTGAGCTCCAGCTGGAGTCAACACTATCTCCCCTCGCGCCATCAACATTCACCGTAAACTGTCGCAATTCTTCCAAGAACACGGTGGGCCTGATGTCGAACCGTGGCATCATAGCATTCTAAAAGTCATACAACAATCTATATTTGTATAGCAATCCATAAATATCAAATAATGTTAATGGAAATAATGTGAGAAATTTATGTTTATACGATTTTTATCAAATACTACTTTTGAAAAACATTAATGTTTTTTCCCATTAAAAAATATGGGAAGAACTTATAATAACTGTAAATAGCAATAAGCTTTTAAAATATATCGTGGTAAGCAATGCAATGAAGAATATCCTACATGATAAACAAAAAATAAGAAATTATGATATTTATTAAGTAGTCTGAAAGACATATGTCATAATGTTAAGATATATACAAAATAATATTGTTCAACCGAAATTCAGATGGAAAGTTGTTGGAACTCTAGAGTTTCCGGCGTGACGTCACAACAGTCCGGTGTTGTGCTCATGGCGGCAGAGGAGAGATGGTATTTTACCAGGGAAGAATTAAACAATTCACCCAGCAGAAGATGTGGAATCGACGCAGAAAAAGAATTATCGTATCGTCAGCAAGGTGCAAATTTAATCCAGGATATGGGCCAGCGATTACAAGTGTATCCTTTTATAGTGATGTACTTGACTGATGCCTCTCGGCCTTGGGAAACACCTCTTCATGTTAAGTAATTTATTACTTAAACTCATACTATTTCGTAGATGCTTGACGTTCTTTCTATATCACGAGAGTCCTGAGAAAAGATCTAGTGCTACAGAAGTTTATAATGATGTATTTATTCGTCAAAAATATGTACGTTGTTGTTGTGCACTCGACGTTGTCATGGTTGAGGCAGCCATGTTTGCTCACATGACCTGCTAAACGTGTACTATTAAAAGCATTTGATATCTCTATACTCTATTGCAGTTAACGTAAGAATTTATTCAGATAAGGATTGGCGTGATTTGGAACCATGTGTTGATTGTGATGGGAGGCGAGATGCGTGAGGAGCACGGTGGAACATGCGTGGTACATTGTTAGGAAACGCGTGTATTGTGTTATGGCTCTTTACTGCAGTGGTTACTCTTGAACCGATCACCTAATTGATATTTTGCTTAATTGGCTATGTAAATGTACGCTTTCTGTATTACCCAAAGAGAGGTAATATAATGAATGATCGTGTATGATTGGGTAACGTTTATTTAACCTCAGCATTATCTCTGGATATCGAGTGATTTTGCAATGCTGGTGTTGTATTTGGGGACTACTCGGGATTACATTGAGCTAGGCCCACGTGCATCGCCATCCATGTACTTGAGCTAACTTTGTGTTGAGCGATGACAACCTGGGTGTTCAGCCAGTACCAGATTCATGACATGTCTGCTTATATTATTTTTCATGTTCCGGCTGAGATTTTTATGAGATCTTGCACGTTTATGGAACTATTTGAACTTAAGAACATGAGAAGTGAGGACACTGCAAGAGGCCCATGCTAGGCAGGTCTTGAGTTTGTCCACCATACAACCAACCAACTGATCCCATAAATACATCCCCTCTAGCCCTCCTCCTCTTTAGCGAATGTAAATTCAACCTTTTTTAACCTTTCTTCGTAAGTGATGTTTCTAATTCCAGGGATCATTTTTGTCATTTGCCTCTGTACTCCCTCTTAACAATATATATTAACTGCATAGTATTGAGTCAAAGACTGAACAGCATAATCCAAGTGTGGTCTCGCTGACGTTAGATAGAATTGCAATAATACTCTTGTAGATTTATTGCTAACAGTCCTATTAATGAACCCTAACATCCTATTAGCCTTATTACACACTTTAATAAATTGTTTGCTGCAGCTTAAGATCTTTGCTCACCAGTACTCTTAAATCTCTCTCATTCTGTTTTACCAATAACAATATTGTCCAGTTTGTAAATAGTGTTCTTGTCTTTACCTACCCTAAGTGTTTTGCATGTACCTATATTGAATTACATTTTCCATGCACCTGCTCACTATGATAATCTATGTAAGTCCCTCTGTAATTTCACAGAATCTTCAACCAAGTTTATTATGGCCCCTATTTTTGTATCATCGGCAAATTTACATGAGTCGCTGGTTATTCCCATATCCAGATCGTTGATAATATATAAAATCATTAATATATATAACGAATAAGAGTGGTACCAAGACTGACCCCTGAGGAATGCCACTGGCTACGTTGCCCCAGTCCGATGTAACTCCATCGATGCATACCTTCTGTTGTGTCAGTGAGCCAATTAAGTACCCATCCCCTGATACTGTGTGCCACTATTTTTCTGAGCAGATGCACATGAGGTACTCTGTCAATAGCCTTTCTAAAGTCTAAGTATACAATATCATAAATCTTACCCTGATCAACAGTTTCAAATACTTTAATAAAGAAAGAGAGAAGGTTACTGAGACATGGATTCCCTTTCGTAAACCTGAGTTTTGAATCCCTAATGAGATCATGTTTCTGCAAGTGTTCCTGTATTTTGTCTGCTATAAATGATTAAAGAAATTTTCCTTCAATAGGTGTTTAGCTGATAGGATGATAATCAGAGGCAGTGGATCAATCCCCTTTCTTAAGAATGGGAACGACATTTGCTGGCCTCCGCTGCTTAGGAACTATGTCAGATTCCAGAGACTTTAAACATATATAAAAGCAGAACACTTACTTCCTCCTTACATTCTTTCAAGACCCTTGCATAAATTCCGTTTGGCCCAGGACTCTTATTTAATTTTAATCGTTCTATTTGTCTCAAAATATCAAATTTAATCATTTCTATATTGAATAGCTTCCCACTTTCATCCACCCCCCCCCCCTGTAAATTTGTTGTGGAACTGGAATGTTTATTTTCTTACACTAAATACTGATATGAAGTGATTATTTAAAACTTTACACATTTCAGTCTCTTGCAGCTACATTTGTGAATGCTGGTATATATGTATGTTATTACATTTAGTATAGTTCAAGTACTTCCTGGTTGTGTTGTAGCTTCTATTGATAACTGTTATTCCAAAACTTAGAAGATTTGAATCATTGCAGTCAGGCATGGGCCCATCCAGATTCGAATCTCAGGGATTGCATTGCAGTGGGAGTGAAGGGTTGGTAGGTATTTGTTTGTGGCTGCATTTTGTGAAGGTTTTTCATGACTTTCTTGTTTAGGGATAATGTTCATATATGGCTAATTTCATTGTCTCATGAGTTTTTGTGTTCTTAGAAGGGAATTCATTGGAATAGGTTAAGAATCTTCATGAGTGGTGGCTGGATTGATGCAATAAGTGTTGATCTTCTTTTACTTGCAAGAATCGAATGCTGTGATTCAGTGTGCCAGTTTTCAATATGTCTTTTAGTCATTTGGTTAATGATGGTGCTCTAGTTTGTATTTATTCTCTAAATTCTGTTGATAGTGAGTGGTTTTGTGAGTTTTTTGCTTTGTTTAATGAGGTGTTTTAATTTTTGGAGAGAAGTTTGAGTTGTATTTCTTTCTTTACCCTTGTGGAATGTGCTTTTTACTGTTTGGTTGAATTTGATGAATTGTGAGATTGCATGATCTAGGGATGGTAAATTACGTACATTGAAATAATGGATGAATATACTCTATATTGAATGTAGGATGGTAATGGTGAGATGAAATGAATTTAAAGAAGTGGGTGAGAAATGGGAGGTATTAAGGGTAGCAGTGCTGGCATGTACAAGAGAAATGAGTTGCACACATTGGGTGGGCAGGTGAGAAAAGATACCTCATGGTGTCTTTCAGGGTCTTCACCCTCACAACATGGGCCAGGCCCAGGCTGTAAGAATTGGTCCTTGGTCGCTAAGGTGTTAGAAGCCACAGCCCAAAGGCCCACATATCCGTGACATCCTTGCTGGTCTAGTACACTTTATAGGTACTTGTCTGGTGTACTGTTGAACCTATCTACTATACATCCCATGCTGTTTCTGTTAGTAGATGGAAGGGTGTTGAAGAGTCTTGGGACCCCAGGTATTTAAGAAGTTTTCTCTTTTTTTGCATATTGCTCTCTGGATTTCAGAGGCAGTATTTTACAAATATTCCATGCCTGTCGTGCCAGTAGGATATTCAAACTTGATTTATGTTGGGAACCATACCTTCTAGGATTTTCCAGGTATAGATGATGATATACATTTCTCCTCTGCCCTCTAGTGAGTGTAGACTGAATTTCAGTCGTTTTCAGTAATTTGGTTCCTTTACCACATCACTATAAGCTGTAATAGGTCAATGGACACTTTCTAAGTCTGCAGTTTTGATCGCTTTGTATAGTAATGTTAGGATACAACAATGTTCAGTTCATGAGATAATTAGTACCGTGAGTAATGACAACATCATTGTTTTTATCTTGTCTTGAAGGTCCGCAGTATCCAGCCTGCCATCCTTCTGCATAAGGCATCCATTACTTTCTTGTGTTCACTGGAAGCTAGGTCATTAGACATTATATTACTTTAAGGCCTTTCACATTATTCAACTGATTTATGATAGCAACAGTGTCTGACCATTGTTATTTTTTTTTCTCCATATTGGAGGAAATGAAATTTACATCCATTGAAAAGTGTTGTATATCTCTTCGTAGTCTTTTAGCATCTTCTTTTGATGTGATTTTCATACTTGTATCACATGCAAAGGATGACCTGAAACTGTGGCTCATGTTTCTATTAGTGTTGGAACAGGAGGCCTGCAAGTACATTGCTTTGGGGAACCGAGCTTTTTACTTTGGATGTACTGGAGATGACATGGTTTACAGCTACGTGTTGTGATATATTTGTTAAAAAGTTTTATAGCCATATCCCAATTTTTCCAGTTATTCCCATCGTTCGCATTTATGTGCTCTGACACCGTGGTTGCATTTGCCAAATACTTTGGCAAAATTCTGTGTATATCATGTCAGCACTTTTTTTTTTCCAGTTTCAACAATCCTATCATAATGGTAAAGTAGCTGTGAGAAGCAAGATTTTCTTGCCCTATAGCAATGTTGTCCTGGGTTATGTAACTTCTTGAGTTTAATAAATTCATTCAGTTTGACTCTAAGGACTCTTTCAAAAGATTTTACTTTAATCCACAAAGTGATATCAGTTCTATATTTTTTGGGACTGAATTGCTTCTCCCTTTGGGGATTGGGTCAGTGTAGGTAAGTTTCAGACTCTTGCCAATATTTAGACTCTTTCTCTTGAGGATATTTAGTTTAGTTGCAAGAGGTGTCTTGCATTTCTTTAAAAAGACGAAGTTTCATGAGTCCGGTCCTGGGAATGAGTGCATGGGCATGGAAAATGTACAGGAAAAAGCAGCAGGAGGTCAATAGGAAGGTGCAGGGGCTGAAAAGAGGACTAATTAGAGTTAGAGTGAGGGAATAATAGCAAAGTCCCAAGAGAATAAGATGCTTTGTATGGAGGTTAGAAATAAGGGAAAACAAAGAGAATAAATGGGGACATTCGTGTAGGGGGCATAAAGAGAATTAGTAGCAGGCAATGATTAGGTGAGAGGATTTTCCAAGTTCTTTGAAGATTTGTTGAATGTGTTTGATGACTGGGTGGGAGGTTTAGGGAGTTTGGGCCTGGGAAGAATCGAAGTTAGAGAATCTTTGAAATCTATCACTTTTTCTTTCTTTTTAATGCCCAAGTCCTACAGGAACTCCCATCAAGGAGTTAGTCACAGCAAGAGTCTCCACTTACCACACTTCTTACATGCCTCCCTCGAATATTCCATTCCATGCATTTTTCCTCCAGTACTCTTTCACATTATTTTACCATCTTATTATCATACACTCTCCATGTGAACTCCCTGTCTTGCATTCTTTCCACATGCACACACCTTCACAAAATATTACATTTCACTCACCCTATTACCAAATTTCTCATTCGCTGCCTCATTTCTTTCTTCATTCCATCTAGCCATAGTACATATTCCCCTCAAATAACTCATTTCCAGAGCCTGACTATTGACTTCTCTGACTCATCCCAGGTATATGTTTTGGGTGCATGGGTCAGGGTCGGTAGGACTTTGCCGTCCCATAGTCCTTTCTTCACTTCCATACTTAAACCTCTACCATTCTTTGTCCTGTTAAGGGACCCAGTCCTGTTCTACCCAGCACTGCTCTCTCCTTTATCTCTCCTTCCATATCACCAAACTTAATCAAGATAGCTCTCAAGTACTTAAATTCTGTCTCCAATCTTTTTCCCCTCATATTTGTAACACAGTTTAGTACACTTTCTTCTTAGTCAGTAGGGCTTTGCAAAATCTACACTTTTGTTTCCTTTCAAACACCATTACTTTACTTTTACATGCTGTTACCCTCAATCACCAATGTTTACTCACATAAAACACACAAACATCCTTTTACAACTCTTCTTCTTTCTCAGCAAACAACGCTTCATTTGCAAACAGGCTTGTCACTAGCCATCATACCTTACCACCACACACCATCTCTGCATCTGCTGTCCCTAGTTTTGCTTTCTTCTCTGTATCACTCCATCCATATATATGTTAAAAGCCATGGTGGCATCACACAGCCCTACCTCATATCCACGTGTATGCTATTTTTGCTCAAGTCCCCTTTCATTCTTATACATGCATTTTCTGTATAGAAGGCTTTATGCCATCCAAAAGTTGGGCCGTTGGGCCCTACCCCCATATAACTTTAGCACGTGCCATAAAGCACTCCACTCATCTCTGTCGTATGCTTTCTCCAGATTATACAACTTCTTACCTTTCGCTCTATTCTTTTCCACAGTAATTTTCACCAGAAAAATCTGGTCCATGCATCCCATATCTCTCCTAAAAAAAACTCTTGCTCCTCACTTATTCTACATTCAGTCACTTCCAACTCTATCAATTAACACTTGCATACACTTTTCCTGATACACTAAACAGACTTATTCTCTGTAATTGTTACATACATCCTGAGCTCCTTTTCTTTATAAAGTAACAATGATAGCTTTTTCCCAAATCTCAGAAAACTTTTTGCTTCCTTGCTAAAATACTAGCTCAGAAATTCAAAGGTGTGATATGTAGAAAAAGAGAGAACCCCTTAAGCATATGAGGCCCAGAAACTTTTCAGCACCTTGCTATCTACCATCAGAAACTGCATGGGATGTACAGTAGAGAAGTTGAAGAGTACTACAAAGTGTTCCAGATTAGCCAAGCTGTGGGGGCTATGTAGGCCTAAAGGCTGCGGCTTCCAACAGCTTGGTTGACCTATGACCCATTCCAGTTGCCTGGGCCTAGCCAGGGCTTTGGGGGTGGGAGTGAAGGTGAAGACTGCCAAAGACTTTACCAGGTATGCTAAATTACATGTCAAATGGTTTAATAAAGTGAAGAGAGGTTGTGAAAGCCTTGTGGCATGGTGGCTAGAGTGGATGTTATTGCAATTGAATTTCCTAAGAAAGGAATGATTGTATTTTTGATTGATTAGTTATGATTTTCTGTGAATGTATAAATCAGTGAGGTGCTGGAGGACTGGTGGAATATATATATATATATATATATATATATATATATATATATATATATATATTGCCATTATATAAAGGCGAGGAGGGCAAAGGTAACTTTGAAATTTTTGGGTATAAATTTATTGAGTGTATTTGGAAAGTTGTATGGAAGAGTAGTGACTGAGAGGGTGGTAGCATGCACAGAGCATCTGACTAGGAGGAACATTGTGGTTTCAGGAGTGGTAGATGATATGTGGATTAAGTGTTGGCTTTGAAGAATGTTTATGAGAAATGTAATGATATGTGTGTGGCATTTTTGGCTCTGGAGAAAGCACATGATAAGGTGGATAGTGACTCAGCATCTCACTGGTTGTCAAGTTGCATTCCTCAGATTCCAGCAGCTGTCTTTTCTTTCTGCCTCATCCACACTTGGACTACTGGCATTCTGTCCAGAGACATACCATCTCTCCTTGTCACACACAACACTTGACAAAACTTAACTAACATTGCACATTTTTCATAACTGAATTTTCCTATGGTGAGCATTATGTGTTATCCCAGTGTTTTGGCAAAATGGTAGGAGCAGTAGACCATTCTGAACCCTCTAACTATCATCCTGTTGCTTTGACATCTATCATTTCCAAAGTCTTTGAATACCTCCACAACTTTCATATCCTTAAGCACCTCAAAAATCACACTTTTCTCTCTGACCACCAGTATGGCTTCTGTAAGGTGAGATCCACTGGTGATATTCTTTCCTGTCTTATTTTACTAACATCTGGTCATCATTCCAGAAAGATTTTGGGGAGTCATATGTAGTTGCCCTTGACATATCTAAGGCTTTTGACAGGGTGTGGCATCGGGGTCTCATATCTAAGCTCCCCTCTTTTGGCTTTCCTCCCTCACTTTGCTCGTTCATATCAAGCTTTCTCTCATTCTGATCTATTTCGGTGGTTGTTGATGGATCAGGCTCCCACCTCTTCTCCATCAATAGTGGTGTCTTCCAAGGTTCTGTCGTGTCACCTACTCTTTTTCTCTTTTCTCCTTTTTTTTCATTGATTTCCTCTTCTCCACAAATAATCTAGTGCACTCATATGCTGACAGATCAGCACTGCATTCATCCACACCCTTCAGTTCTGCTCCCTCTTCTCTCACTCCATCTGCATCTCATCTTGACACAGCTTCCTCAGTAAACTCACACTTGGACAGGTTATCTCAGTGGGGTACACAAACTCTTGTTAAGTTTAATGCCTCCAAGACCCAATTTCTTACTATCTATCTATCGAAAACTCCTCACAACTCGTCTCTCCTTTGACATTTCTGTAGTTCCACCTCTTAGTGAATATACTTGGTATTGCTATAACATCCACTCTTTCTTGGAAACCCCACATTACAGGAATAGCTAAGTTTGCCAGTAACAAACTGGGTGTCCTGTTTAGGTGATGAAACTTGTCTTCTGAACAGTATCTTCATTTATGTAAGAGATTGATTTGTCCTTCTGTGGAGTACTGCTCTCACATTTGGGATGGTTCTAGCTCTATCCTTACTTGACAGAGTTGAGTCATAAACTGGACTAGGCTAATATCCAAACTTGACCCCCTAGCCCTGCCCTGCAGTGTTGGTCCACTTTCCCCTCCTCTATAGGTATTATTTTGGTTTCCCACCCAGAGCTGGCTGCTTGTGTGCCCCCACCACTGGCTAGGCCATGCAATACTTGCATCACATGATTATTGTGTGGCCATTGGGAACTCAGTGATGTGCCTATTTGATAACTACGTCTTATTCTACATGTCGAAACTTTGGATTTCTCTTCCTCCTCATTTCATTCCCAATAACTGTTACCTGGCGCATTTCAAAAGACAGGTCTCTATATGTCGAAACTTTGGATTTCTCTTCCTTCTCATGTCATTCCCAATAACTGTTACCTGGCACATTTCAAAAGACAGGTCTTTCACTTTCTCAAAAATTCTTAAGTACTTTCCCTTGTCTTTTCTTTTTCCGTTTCATAATTCTCTTCATATTTCAATTAAGGCCCATCCTTGATGTGGACTTTTGTCTGTGACTGAAGCCTTCAGCATTAAACAAAAAAAAGGAATGTTTAGGCTGGAGCTTTTAGGTAGAAATAGTCTGTAGGATCGTTAGGTTGGAGCCTCTGTAAACAGTGCACTAAAGTTGACCTCTGCTTGTGACCTGTTAAGGGTGAGGCACTAATGGCAAAGAAGCATTATTGGAATTCTTTAGTTACAGAGACACTTTTGCCATGGCCACCCCCTTAAGGGAGTTCCGGAAGGGAGCAGTCATCAGAGATATAGATAGATAGATACAAGGTGTTGTGAATGTATAGTAAGGGAGGAAAGCTGTCTGAAGCAGTGAGAAATTCTTATCGTGAGAGTAAGGCATATGTGTTAGTAGGTTAAGTGGAGGATGAGTGTTCCAGGTTAGGGTGGGTCTACAGCAGGGGTGTGATGTCATCATGGCTGTTTATTTATGAATGGGATAGTGAGGGAGGTAAACAGGAGTGTCCTGGAGAAAGTGTCAAGTATAGAGTCTGTATGGGGTAAGGTGGCCTGGAATTAAGTCAGTTGTTTGCTAATGTCACAATGCTGTTGGCAGATTCAGGTGAGAAACTTTACATAGTCAAGTTAAAATTGGTCTGACTTATAAACTGTCCCAGGCTAACTTCCAAACTTGACCCCCTTACTCTACACTGCAATGTTGGTTCACTTTCTTCTGTAAGTATTACTTTGGTTTTACTCCCTAGAGCTGGCTGCTTGGGTGCCCCCACCACTAGCTAGACCACGCAATACTCAGCAAGTTCCTGTGTCACATTATTATTTTAAGGCCATTAGCAACTCAGGGGTGGGACATTTTTATACCTGCTTCTTTTCTTACATGTCATAGCTTTGGATCTCAACCTTCTCATGTGTTTCGTAATACCTGTGACAAGGCACATTTCTTAAGACAGGTCTCTCACCACCTCAAAAATTCATAAGAACTTTCCCTTGTCTTTTCTTTTTCTTCTTCATGATTATATTTTATTTCAGTTAAGGCCCATCCATGACTGAAGCCTTCATCATAAAAGAAAATACACACTTGTAGGATTTAAGTAGGATTTAATTGCTCTTTCACTTGATAACCATGCCTGATAGAAAAATTGAAAAAATAGATTTGAATTTAGCATAAAAAGTACTATAAGGTCTACTATATTAGTTCATGGGACAAAAGAAAAAACATGAAAATTTTGTTGACCAGTGAAATTATCCATTTTATTTCATTCAAGCTTTCGTCTTCACAGAGGCATCATCAGGAATCCACAAGAAAAAAACTGCATCATAAAACTTGGATATGAAATGTAAAACTACATTACATAGCACATAAGAGAAAACACTAAAAGTGATACAAATTAACATTATCATGATGGGTAGTGTGAGTTACAATCTAAATACAAATATGAAACAAAAATATAGAAAAACTTACAGTTAAGGAAACACAAAAGAACATTATTAAATGAGGCAGGAGTATAATATAACAGTCCATCACAAGATACACTGAGTTGGGCCAAGGGAGACTGTTATTGTCCGGGTGTAGAATTGAGGTCAGGTCGGGCTCGTCTGATTCTCTCTGACCTTCGTAATCCAGGACTGGGTGGGTTTGTGACATGATTTTCCTGTCCTGAAATAGACAGACTCATTAACTTTTGGTGGGTCAGTGACGTGTTCCACCAGTCCTAAAACGGTATTAGGTCAACATCATATTGGTGGGCCATCAATTAGCTGTATGCCGCTGGTCATGTTTCTTGGGATGTTGTTGACAGGTGCTTTTTATCTAATGGGGTGGCATCAGGAGTGGATGGGGGCGAGCAAGTCTAAATATGTACATGTGTGTATATGTATGTGTATGTATGTA
>JAYMFT010175429.1:0-26130 GCA_038088735.1 Panulirus argus
TATATATATATATATATATATATATACTATCCCTGGGGATAGGGGAGAAAGAATATTTCCCATTTCCCTGCGTGACGTAAAAGACGACTAAAAGGGGTTGGAGTGGGGGCCTGGAAATCTCCCTTCCTATTTTACTTTTCCAAAAGAAGGAACAAAACAAGGGGCCAAATGAGGATTTTTCCCTCTGAGGCTCAGTCATCTGTTATTCATTCTACCTCGTTAATGTGGGAAATGGCAAATAGGAAAAATACATACATATATGTATACACATGTACTCATAAATACTTGCACAGGAAACAGCACAAAATGCCTGAAAGAAAAGAAAAGGTGATAAGATATATATATCCTCCTTTCCTCACACCTGATTACTGCCCACTGTATCAGCGAGGTAGTGCCAGGAAACAGATGAAGAAAGGCAACAGCCGCTCACATCCATAATGAGCTGTCTTTGTAATGCACCTAAACAACAGCTCCCTATCCATATCCAGGCCCCACATACCTTTCTATGGTGTACCACAGACATTGCACATGCCCTGGTGCATATATATATATATTAATCATTTATTTTTTTCCCCATGCATATTCACCATTTCCCATGTGAATGAGGTAGGGTTAAGAACAGAGGACTGAGCCTTAGAGGGAAAATCTTGCTTGGTCTCCTTCTCTGTTCCTTCTTTTGGAAAAGTAAAAACAGGAGGGCAGGATTTCCAACCCCATCTCCCTCCCCTTTTAGTTGCCTTTTACGACACACAGGGAATACATGGGAGGTAGTGCACGTGATCTAGTAAAGACTGATAACCCACTGGTTTATATAGATATTTAATATTAATGAGATGGCCTTGATTTGGGCAATCATTTGCCTGTGCCATCTAAGCTTACAAAACATTTATATATTTAGCGAGATAGTTGGTGAATGGGGAGTGCCTGGAGCAAATGAGAATGGAAGTTATCTAGTGAATATTTGTGCTGGCAAACACCTTTTCTCAGCACAGGATGATCCACAGGTATGCATGAAAGAGAAGAGTAAAGGCATTTGATTGACTATATGGCAGTGGTTGAAAGACAGTGCTAGGTGCCTAGAGTTTTAAGAGGATTCTTTGAAGACTCTGACCACTTCACAGTTCTTCTGGGAGTGAGGATTAGGGAGAAGTGGAGGTATGTTGTAAGGAAGAATGATGGAGGTGAAAGTGTTGGCAAGCATGAAGAATCAGGGAGGAGGATGAAAGGGGGGATGACAGAAATTTGAGATGGAAGTGCAGTTTATGTAGGGATGCAGTCGATGTGTGAATGAGAAAGACTGTTACAAGTTGTAGAATTAGTAGCTGAAAACAAGATCATGAGATATATAAATAAAAAGGGAAATGCATGATGTACTGAAGAGATTAGAAATGCAAAGTAAGATAAGAAAAAGGCATATGTTAGATTGCTTGAAAGGAATATACCAACGGAAGTTGAGTAAGGGAAGAGGGAAGAATATAAGATGTGCAAGTGGAATGTTAAGAAGATAGGGGGAATCAAAAAAAGAGTAGATGAAGATTTTGGAAGAAAGTTGAGTGAAAAGTTCAGGGAAAATAAGAAATTGTGTTGGAAGAAGGTGAGAAAGGAATGAGGTGGCTGTAAGAGTGGAAACATTAATGTGAGAAGTAAGGAAGAGGAGATGCTGAATCAAAAGGAGGAAGTGAAAGGAAGATGAAAAGAGTATTTTGAAGAACTGTTGAATGTGGGAGAAGGTGAGGCATCAGTTGTTACATGCATTGTAATGGAGGAGGGAAGGAAGAAGATACAAGTGCAAGGGCCTTTTGCAAAAAAGGGAGGTAAAAAGGGTGATGATGAGACTGAAGGTAGGAAAGGCAACTCGAGTGTATGGGATTACAACTGAAATGCTGATATGTGGAGGAGAAAGTATGATAGAGTGGAAACAGGAGGTTGTGCTAGAGGATTGGGTGAAAGCTATTATTGTTCCTGTATTCATTGGGAAAGGTGCTAAGGATGTATGTAGCAATTATATAGGAATAAGTCTGTTAGGTATGTCAGGAAAAGCGTATGCAAGTATGTTGAATGGTAGAATGATGGAAGTGATTGAATGCAGAGTAAGTGAGAAGCAAGGGGGTTTTAGGAAAGGTAGGGGATGTTCGGATCAGAATTTTGTGGTGAAGATGAATTTGGAAAGTTACTTTCCCTTGTCTTTTCCTTTTCCCTTTTCATAATTCTCTCTATATGTCAATTAAGGCCTGGCCTTGATGTGGACTTTTGTCCATGATTGAAGCATTCAACACAAAAAAATATAAAATTAGTGAAAGGTAAGAAGTTGTATGCAGCTTTTATGGGTTTGGAGAAAGCATATGACAGATTCTAGTGGAATGCTTTATGGAATCTGTTAAGGATATATGTGGTAGGGAGACAGCTGTTCTGTAGAGAAGCAAGTGCATGTTAGAGTAGATTGAGTGTTGAGCAAAAGTTTCAGTATACATGTTGATGTGCTGTCAATGGACTGAACCAGGGCATGTGAAAAGTCCGGGGTAAATTATGGAAAGGCCTGTGAGGCCTGGATGGGGAGTTGTGGTTTCGATGCGTTACACATGACAGCTAGAGAATGAGTGTGAGTAGATGTAGCCTTTCTTCATCTGTTTTGTGGCACTACCTTACTGACGCAGGGGGTAGCGAACTTGTTTCTTGTGGGGTGGGATGGTGCCAGGAATAGATGAAAGCGAGCAAGTGTGAATATATATATATATATATATATATATATATATATATATATATATGATGAGAGAGTAAAGCTGTTAGAAGCAGTAAAGAGTATGCATCAAGAGAGTAAGGCATGTTTGCCAGTAGGTAGAGGCAGCTAACAGGTTCCCGGTGAAGGTGGATCTGTGGTAGGGGTGTGTGATATCACCATTAGTGCTTAATTTGTTTATGGAGGGGATGGTGAGGGAGGTAAATGGAAGGGTCTTAGAGAGGGCTAGTTATGCAGTCTGTAGGAGGTGGGAGGGCCAGGGAAGTAAGTCAGTTGTTTGCTGATGACATGGCACTGATGGCAGTTTTTAGTTAGAAACTGCAGATGGTGTCTGAGTTTGGGAGAAGGTGTGAAAAGATAGAGTTGAGTGTAAATGTGATTAAAAGCTAATTAATTGGATTTAGCAGTGCAAAGAGAAAAGTTTAGTTGGGGTGTGAGCTTGAATGGTGAAAACTTGGAGGAATTGGCTTGTTTGAGGGTATAGTAGCCCCAACAATGATGTATGGTTGCATTGCATGGGCTATTGATAAGAATGTACAGAAGAGGGTAAATGTGTTGGAAATGAAATGTTTGAGGACAATATGTGGTGTGAGGAGTGTGAATTGAATAAATAATGATAGAGTAAGAGAAAGATAAGATAATAAGAGGAGTAAGGTTGAGAGAGCTGAAGAGGGTGTACTGAAATGGTCTGGACATATGGACAGAATATATGAGGAAAGCTTATCAAAGAGGCTATATGTATCAGAAGTGGAGGAGATAACAAGAAGCGAGTTACCAAATTGGAAATGGAGTGAAAAAATTTTACACGTATGTTGTGATTTTTCTTAGTATCCCTACTTTTTCTGAATTTCTTTTAAGTTTTGTTTGATTGTTTTATATTTAAGATGCTGATACTACCTTTCACTCTGTAATGCTTGTTTGAATTAGGTCCATTGTATTATGATTATTTTTTTTTAATTTTCATTAGTTAATTTCGTTATGTGAAGGATGTGTGATACTATCAAGCCGTAAAAATTTCGCGTTTACATATCTGTTCAGACTGTTTTTACAAGTGGAAAGTGGATATGTTATGCTAGTAGAGGAAATGGATGTTCAAAGAAGTTCTTAAGTTTGGAATTGAAAGAATGAAGGATAAGGAAGTCAGAGGGGATACAGCATTATTAGGAAGGAGGAAAGCCAAAGGAATATTCTTGAGTGAGGTGACTTTGAGCAGGTAAGAGAAAATTAAAGTGGAAGAACAGAATGAAGGATTTCTAGTGAAAGGGTTGCATCATAGTTGTCATTTGCTTTGTGAGGAATGTGAGTTGTTGAGAAGGATTGCATTGGCTGTCTTGCTACAGTAGGAAAAGTTATACAGGATATTGAGTTTGATTTAACGCCATGAGAAAACCTAAAAGTTTCTCATGGAGTATATAGCAGTTAAATATTAATCTTAATATATGCATTGATACTTTGCTTCATTGTTTGATTTTAAAAAATCTTTTTCTTTCAGAGCAGGATGAATCAAGACCAGTTTCTTCTGAAGTGGAATAACCACCAAAATAATTTTGTTGAAGTATTTAGCTATTTACGAACACAGGTATGTTGAAAAATCAGATGACCATTGTTTTTCTTGTAATTGGACTACGAGGCCCAATGGTATAGCCAAGATGTTATGAAGAGCTCTTTAACTCAGTGTAATAATACACTCTAGCATCAGTGAAAATGAAATTGGAATTATTTACTCTGAAACTTAGAATAATATCTGAATATGTGATATTGTATTGTCCATAGTATGGGCATAAAATGAGATCTTATTTATAGTGTCTGTATTTGACATTTTAATATAAATTTCCAGGATGCATTTGTTGATGTTACTCTTGCGTGTGATGGAAAGTCTTTCTCAGCACACAGGGTTGTCCTGTCTGCGTGTTCACCATATTTTCAGGTAATATGTTTGCAGTGGTTTAAAAGATATTATTTTTCTCTGTCTTGAAACTACTATCAGCCTTGGATTGGAAATGAATGGTTAAATAATTGAAAAAAGTAGAGAAGCATAAATGCCATGGGTTTTTGAGTTTTTATTGCTTTGTTTCTTTTTTAATGAATGTAGTATGAATAATCATTGACTTTTATAGCTTTTTATGCAATTTTTTTTTTATTTTCCATGAAATGAATGCTTCACTTTTTTATTTTATTACTAATGATCCACTTTTATATATGTGTCTTATGTCCCACCACAACAATTTTTGAGTAACATGTCATTACTCATACATCTGTGTATATGTGTCTTTGATTATTGTTTATGTATTATGGGGAGAGAGTTTTCACTCATGTCACCTCATCTCTTAACCTTGTTTATATATACCATGTCTTTACTCCAGTGTGTGTTTATATATACACACACACACAACACACACACCCCAACCTAAGCCAGGTACCCATTTCTTGACCAACCCCAAGGGTAGGATGAACATTTGAGTTGGGTTTAGGCCAACTGCCATGTCAAGAATTCAGACATGGCTGGGCCTGTGGTGACACATGGTCAGCAACACTAACTTTTATACCACAGAGGTCTGTGCGTATGATTTCTGTTCATGATTACTGTTTATGTGTCACAGGGAAAGAGTTTTAACCTTATGTTACTCTAGCTCTTAACCTTGTATTTATGTACTATGTCTTTACTCATCTGAGTATTACTATTTGTTTGTTACAAGAAGAGAGTTTTATGTACACACACACACACACACACACACACACACACACACACACACACACACATCCTAAGCCAGTGACTCATTTATTGACCAGCCCCAAGGTGAGAATTAACATCAGGGCTGGGTGTGGGCCAGGAGCCATGCCCAGGATTCACACTAATGCAGGTCCAACCCAGGCAGGACCGTACTGACTCATGGTCAGTAAAGCTAACTACTACTCCATATAGGCCCGTGTTGTTTGTATTTATATGCAATTACTTATTTGTAAGCTATGGGGAGGGAGTTTTATACTCATGGGGCTCTGTCTCTTGAATATTCTTTATCTTACAACTTATGCATAAGCCATGGGTATCCTCCTCATGTACAATGAAGTGGGGCATGCTTATGCATAGATTTGTTTAATAATTAGGAAGAGTATGTATTTTATATATTTGATGCTGTAACTTAAGAGTACAGATGAGAAGTTCAGATTTTTGAAGTGTGTGTATTATGCAAAGATAAGTGTTACACTATATAGATTTTAGCGTGTTATTTTATCTCATAAAGGGATATTACAATGCACAAGTGTCACGTTATCCTTATAATGTTTCCATAATGCTCTTTTAAATATGTTCTTTTATTTGATACTTTATTTTTCTTGTAAAATTATATATATCATCTTCACGTTGAATTATGAAAAAAGAATTAGAAAATTAAAGAATTTATATTACTGAATGTTGTAATCATTGAGAAATTAGCCTTTTTTCCCATTTATAGGGAACACTTGTGCTTGTTAGCATTACTGAGACAGTCCTCATTTTGTGTACATATTCTTGTCTCCTAGTTCAATCATGTGGTTATATTTCACTTCCTGATAGAACACCAGTGTGCAGATTTCATTTACACTTTATTTAAACTTTACTGTTGAGTCTGTGGCACATGAAAGGATGGACACAGCTGATAGCTGAATAGCTTTGAAAAAAAAAAATTGTAATTTATCTTGCATTGAATATGGGAAAAAAGTAGCCTTTCAAAGACTGAAAATTTTGATAGACCAATAACTTTATAACTGAAATATTTTGCATTAATATTTATATAGTTCCTTCTTGTAATATATGTTTCTTCCCTTGACAGACATTGTTTCAGACTAACCCATGCAAGCATCCAATTGTCTTCCTGAAGGATGTCAAGGGGCAGGAGTTGGAAGCTCTAATAGAGTTTATATATAAAGGGGAGGTGAGTAAATGAATTTCTTTTGAGATGTTCATTAGGATGATGCTAGAAAGAATGAAGCATTTAACCCTTTAACATCTACAGATGCATATTTTTGTGAGTCTGTCAGCATCTACAGACGCATAGACGCTTTAGAATTCCCACCACAAATTCAAGGCTACATCCTGAGTAGAGATATAAAGGGGATTGTACATGGATGCAAATTGTTTTACAAAACAATTACTTTTAGTTACTTTGCAGACACAACAGGGAAAGGAATTGTGCAGCTTTTGTTGAGGCTGCCACTGACTTTTTTTTGGCTGCCATTTTTGCAGTATATATATGAATTTTACTGATGGAGTTTCTAATAAAGTTCTGTATATGAATATATTGTCTATAAAGAAATAAAAGCAAAATGATAATCATTTCACCAATATGTAAAGTAAGAAACTTAAGTGCTAAGAAGGTAACCCTGTCCACTCTTAACTCTGATAGCCGTGAAGCAGTAGCCCCTCCAGGAGTATTACAAGGTTAGATTTATGGTCTGTAAAGGTATGAAAACATCAGATATACAGGAAAGGAAAAAAAAAAGGCATTTGTGGATACTAAAGGGTTAAGATATGGTAGATTAAAAGATATGCAGAGACTTTTCAGGTAATGAGAGCTTTTTTACTGGAACTGTGTTTATGAAGACTATGTTAATAAAAATTTTTGATTAGATACAAGAGATTGCTGTATAATGTGAAAAAAAAAAATTAACATGGGCTTTATTCGGTCACAGTAACACACTTTCATTACCTTGTTTCTGTTGGCTTTATGTACAAATCCAGTTCCCTTGACAACTGCTGCTGCATGTCACCACTTACTGTTGCCCATCAGTCCAACATTGTCATAAACTACCTTTCATGTCATTTTACCTTAGTAAGCAGCTGATGTTCAGTCTCCACTTTGCCTTCTCCATCAAATATCACATCTCCTTTCCCAGATCCCTAAGACTAGCACTGTTTTGCAGAGTGAGTTCTCTCTTACTGAAAGCAAGCCAATCTCTCACTGCATTCTTTGGCTGTGTCTTCTGGCTTATTTATTAACACAGGTTTATGTGAGCTCCCATTTGTTCCATTATTCATATCTTTCCTTGCATTGCTTTTTACCTTTTAACCATCCTTCCTCTCTGTGATGTCTTTCCCTTGAAGGTTTCCCGGTATCCTAGTGAGATTTTTGAAGCTCATAGATTTCATTTCTTCTTGAGGATGACTCCTTAGTCATCCATTAAATTTGAGCAAATCTGACTTTGCCTCAGCTGGGAGATGTCTCCACTCACCAGATGAACCATACTGTCTGATTGTTCGTTCTTGTACCATATTATTAGTTTCTCAGTAAATGCTGCCAAAGATCTCCTTTCATATTTATATGCCAAGTTTGTCATTCACTGTTGGGAATAAATGGAGCATCACAATGTCAAATGACTGCTTATGTTCCATGGTATCTTGAGAAATTTCCTTTAATGGGTCTCACTTCTCACAATTTCCTTCATGATTAGCTTATATGCTCTCAATAAACTTTCTAAATTCATCATTATTAATGAAAGTATCCCAAGCTCAGTGGAATACTTGAAATGCATTCCTTTTTTCTGGGTCTGCCCTACCAACAGTAAAGTCGCACTTGTTTCTATTGTCATTAATTGAGTACTCTGTGAAGGCTATCCCACAAAGTTTTAAGAAGTTTTAAGTACATCCTTTATTATTATTGTAAGCCCCAAATGTGATAGAATTGACAATTGTAAGAGATTAGGGAGGATCTTAACCAAACGATATGCTAGGCCCATACTCAATATCTGTCAAATTCTTGAAAAGGTCATCAAATCGAGTAAATCTCATGGTCCCTTTATCAAATATTTAGGTTGATCTCAAGGAATTCAAGTGATATCTGGGACCTTATTACATGATACTCTCTGCACTCTCCAGCTAGAACTGCACCACCTTTGCCTATGTGTCTCCATCTACTAATGAATGCTCTTGTCAGCTTTTTTACTATTTCCATATAGTGCCCTTATATCCTGTATATCATGTTTACAATTGACACTTTGTGTGGTTGGGTACAATGTGTTTGAATTTATATGTTATAGAATTATTGAATGAGTGATGAAGATGGGCCTTAGGGCAGGTTGGCCATGATTCAAGAACATAGCTATCCCTTACAAGTTGTAGTGCCAGATGATACATATTATATTTGCATATATTATTGTGTCCTGTATTTTCTCTTTTCATATTTGGACTGATAATGTACCTGCACTGTTTTGTATAGTTCTTGACTTTATATTCACATTTTTGCTAGATATAAATTGAGAAATCTCTGTTAAATCCTTCTGCAAAATGGGTTCATTTTGTAGTATTTTTTGCAAACGTGTTTTCCAGGAACATATCTCTAATGTTTTGATTACTTTGAATTTACTCAGATTTATCGGATGAATTTTTGTGGTTGTGTGTGTCCTCTTGTAAGCTAATGCAGTCTTTATCATCTTTAATTTATCTGATGAACTTTGCATCATCTACAAATATGTTCAGGTGAGAGTCTAGTCCATTTGGCAAGCCATTTACTTATATCTTGAAGACCAGTGGGTCCATGCTCTGTGGCATGTTACTGGTGACCTAAGCCCATTTTGAGTATGCTCTCCTACCCTGTGGCCTGTGCCCCCACACACTAAGGTTTTGTGTGTGTCTTTGAAAAATGACCTAGCCATAGTATTCATCACAGAAATATATAAGAAATGAGGTCATCATTCAGCTTAATTACATCTCAAAAATCCATAGTTTGCACACTGAAGGAAAATAACACCATCTCAGTGAAAATTAATTTTTTGTTTCTTTTGTGCTGTATACATAAAAATATATGTACCTATGTTTTGTACACTTTTATTGTATTTATTCATATAGAAATTTCTCTTACGCAAAATATGAACATTTCTAAGTTCTAAATACAGCAAATTAAAATCTTGTTATGAGAACATTTATGTCCTTTCATTAATGATGACGCAAAAGAAACTATAGTTGGTACTGTTTTTTTTTCTCATAGTCATTTATCCATACCATTGTCTTTAGATACCTGGGCAATTATGGTTTACCTGTTGTTGCACCATCATTTCACAGTGAGCATTACTTCATGCAACCTGTAGAGTTTATATGGGAGTTTACAAATGTCTGAATTTTTAGGAAAGATATGGTAGCCTTGATGTGGTGACTTTATACTTAGTTGTTGGTTTTATACAAAATTATGAGCAATTTGTTATACAGTTAAAATCTTATGTATGCTGATGAAAATGCAAAATCCTTTTCTTCTCTTTCAGGTCAGTGTATCACAATCTGAGTTAGCCTCATTGATAAGCACTGCTGAGAACTTGAAAATCAAAGGTCTTGCTGAACCTGATAGACCAACAGAAAAGAATGTGAAAAGAATAGCATCACCTCCTAGACCTCAGCCACCACCCTTACCCCCACAACCCACCCCAGTAACTGCAGTTGGGGTAACTCAGCATCTTCAGGTGTCAAAATACCCCCAGTCTAGTCCTGTTGCCAAACGGAAAAAAACTGAACAATTTAATGTACAGAGTAGTTATGTTGGTGTTAGAGAAAATCAGGAGGAAGTAGTAACTGTTGAAGCTGGTAATGGTGAAAACTTAAGTCTCCGTGGTGAAAATCTTAGTTTACGTGGTGAAAATTTAAGCATTCGTGAGCACCCAGCTCCTCAGGTGGTTTTGGTCCCCTCACATGAACCTCCACATCAGCCAGATGTTACACCTCATACACCCCAGCCTTATGCTAGTCATCATGGTCCCATCACAGCCTCCGAGGGTGTTCTGTACTCAGTCTCAGGGACAGCCATCTATGCGGGCACAGCTCAAGTCAGCTCATCCAGTCGAGGGGAGCAGTTATCCCGAGAAGTGTATCCACAAACAGATCAGTACCATAGTAGTGATGAGGGAACACTACCAGGACCTTCAGGTGTACAAACGCAACCACATGCAGAAACTTCTATGGTGAGTTTTTACGCAATTGTGCTTTTTCTTTTTCAGAAAAGTTATTCAGAGCCTCATTATTATGAAGGTTAGAATTAAGCTTTTTTATTAAAATTTCCAATTTATGGAATGTATTTAAATGAAGGACTACTAAGGTTACTTGGAGAACTAGGTAAGTGGCATTACACTTGAACTTCCCTTTTGTGAACTGTATGGGAATGGACAGTTTTCACTCAAGTGAAAAGTTCACTAAACTACAAAGTCTAGTGGACGCAGAGTAAAGTAAGAAGATATGATTCATGAAAAAAATTACTGTAAAATCTCTTCTGGCCAGACTAGTTTGTGTACCTTTTTTTTTTTTTTTTTTTTTTTTTTTTTTTTTTTTTTTTTTTTTTTTTTTTTTTTTTCCAGTGCTCCAAGAACATTTGCCCCTCACCCACCCTATGACACACCTGCTTCCATGGTTCCGTTTGCTCCCATGTCCCTTCTCAGATTCCAGGTATCTAAATCTCTTCAATTTCTCCAGATTCTTTGCATTCAAACTCACACCCAACTAACCTGTTCCTTTGCACTCTTAAACCCAAGAACCTTGCTTTTGTTCACAGATACTCTCAGTTTCCTCCTTTCACATACTCTCCCAAACTCACATACCAACTTCTGCTGCTTCTCTCTTGTATCTGCCACCAATGCTTTGTCATCAGCAAAAACTCCTGACCCACTTCCCTGGTCCCTTCAACCCCTACAGACTGCATACTCACCTCTCTGTCCAAGAACCTTATATTCATCTCCCTCACCACCCCATCCATAAACAAATTAAACAGCTATGGGGACATTACACAACCTTGCTGCAGACCAGTCTTCACCTAGAACCACATACTCTCCTCTCTGCTTACTTGCACACATGCCTTACACTCTTGATTAAAGCTTCTCACTACTTCTTGTAGCTTTCCTCCCACACATAAACACCGATCCCTTGCTTCATGGGGATCACTATTTGCAGTTTTGATATTCTGCATGGAACTCACTTCTACTAGCCCCTCTTTTTATGCTGTCAAAATTTTCTGCTGTGCAGGTGTGTGTGGTAGAAAGTGTGCCTAAACTTCTGTGAGGGTTGGTGGGTGGTGGGAGTGTGGGTCCTGGATAGAGTATTTTGATGAGTTTTAATTTTTTAACAAATAATGTCCCAGATTTATTAAATGAGTTTTGTTAACCATTTTGTGTTAATTCATAATTTACTGTGATGAAAATCTGGTTAGGATACATTTGGGACATTATATCTCACAGTGTTGCACACCTTACATTTTTCTCTGTATGTTTATTGGTTCACTGTATGTGATTTCCTCTTTTTCGAGGTTTTCTCAGAATATAACCCTTGTATAAAGTGAGGGTGGAGAGTGGATGTATTCATATGGCCCTCCACAAGGCATCTCTATCAACCCATCATGTACTTTCCCCAGATCCATACATGCCACAAACAAATCCTTCTGGTTCTCTAATTATTTCTCACACAATTTCTTTAAAGTAGACGCCTGATCCACACATCCTCTGCTACTCTTGAAACCACATTTTTCCTCCCCAATCTAATGCTCTGTACATGCCTTCACCTTCTCATTTGCCAGTCTCCCATATAAACTACCAGTTACACTCAACAAACTTTTATCTCTGTAGTCGGAACACTCACCTTTGTACCCCATGCCTTCATACAGTGGCACTATGCATGCATTCCACCATTCCTCAGGCACCTCAGTATGATCCATACATACTCTGAACATCTTAAATAACCAATCTGTGCCACATTTCATCTTATGCAAGGCTTGCACCACCTCTATCTTTACCAAACCACTTTCCATAACTCACTCACTTTACTTACCTCCCTGATATAAACACCCTACGTCTGCCACTCTATCATCAGACACATTCAAAAATCTTCCAAGATACTCTCTCCATCTTCTCCTCACCTCATCACTACCTGTGACCTCTTCCCATTTGCCCCCTTTACTAATGTTCCCATCTATTCTTTTTGTTGTTTTAGATGCTGTTAACCTCCTTCCAAAACATCTCTCTGAAGTTTACTTATACTACTTCACCCCAACTCTCATTTGTCCCCTTTTTCAACCTCTGCACCTTACTCTTGACCTTTGGCCACTTTCTCTTGTGTATCTCCCATTTATTTGAGCTCCTTCCCAGTAAATACTGCCCATACACCTGCCTTTTCTTTTTCATAAGCAACTTTATAATCCCACCACGCACTACCCTTTCTCACTTGTGCAACCTCTCACTTTCTCCATGCCAGCACTACTTCCCTAATCATATCCTATTCCTCATCCACTTCTCTTGCCCGGTTTACTCTCACCTTTTGCTATTCTACACCCAATGTCTCATGACTTTTTCACATAAGTCTTTTTCCAAGCACTCATACTTTCAACAGCCTCCTTTCACTCATATTAGTTCCTCTTTTCCAAAACCTCTAGAAATCATCACCCTTGCCTCCACCAGTTGATGATCAGGAATCCCAACTGCTGCCCCTCTCACCACACTCACATCCAAGAGCCTCTCTTTTGCATGCATACCAATAAGTATGTAACAATCCCCACTTGTCATTTTTCCTACTCATCCACATAAGCCTATGTATGTCTCTCTTTTCAAACTAGATCACCAGTCCTTATTTAGCACACAACTCCATGGGCTAGTCACCATTCCTGTTCACTTTACTGAGTACCCCATGTCCCCCTAAGTATACCTTCAACTGGATTTAAATCACCCATCACTCATACTCGATCTCTTGCATCAGAACTGCTGCCACACCATTCAGCTGCTCTCAAAACAGTTACTTCTTATCCTCTTTCTTCTCACGGCCAGGTGCATAAGTGTAATAATCACCCTTCTCATGCAATCCACTTTAGTTTTCACCTGCATCAGCTTGGTGCTCACTTCCTTGCTCTCTTTTACACATTCCTATAACTCCTTCTTCAGCATTAGTTCAACCTATTTCTTAGATTTTGATGTCTCATCTATCCCAAACTTTACATGTAAGATATTTCCAAACCATTCTTCCCATATACCCATAGCATTGTTTCACTCATATCACTCATAGCCAGAACATCCAGGTTCTTCTCAAGTATACTACCTACCTCTCCTTTCTTCTCATTGTCGTTACATCCACACACATTCAGACATCCCAGCCTGATCCTTTGAAGAGCACTTCTTGCTAGGTTCTTTCTTCTTTTCCATCTCTTAGATATTGAAGTACAAGAAGGTAAGGGATGTCCAATGCTCTGCTTCCTCCCCTCTTAGTTGAGCTCTGTGACACACAGTGAATATGAAGGTAGAATTTTTTCTCTCTTACCCTTCACACTGCAAAAAATATCAGTACAAAGATTAACCTTTACATTGTTTCCTTAGTTGATGATCCTTAGAGGACTGTTCCCATTGTTAGATAACAGGGTAACTTTTCTTGCCAATATTGAAATATGCAACTGACTTATCATACCATTAATACCCATAGAGGCCTCTTCCATCACCAGGAAGGCATTTGAAAAAATTCTCCTTAACATTTTACCTCTGTAATCACTGTTATCAATGCACAGAAGTCAACCTGAAGTCATGCACATATGGCAGTCCTCCAGAAAACATGTAAATTGTTGGACTGCCTGATTGATGAGGAGGAGCATTTTTAATATTTATCCATTGGAAAGCAATGCAAAGAAAGATAACATAAGATCTGTGGAAGATCTGTGGAGAAACAAATGACTTAAATCACACAAAGTGTGATTTTAGTGGACTACATGAGGAGGGAGACCAGTATAGTAGGTGGCCACACCCATCACCCTCTACAACTTGTTGGTGTTAACCATTCCCCAGACAAATGGATAGCCAGGAAAGGTATGTCATATCACTTTCTAGAACTGGTAACACATGTGCATATGATGTAGGGAGTGCAGTGCTGGTTAATGTATTGACAGTGCTCCAGAGACTTTCACTCCTAAGACAACTATTAACAAGTAACAGTGCTAAAAATATATATAAAAGTGTACAAAATTATATAAAGTTTGTAATGTATGTGAGGTATGAATACTATATAAAGATTTAGTATAGTATAAAAATTATTCGTTATAATCACCATCAAAGCTCTGCTTTAGTGCGAAGTCAGTATTTGTTGCAATTAAATGTGATAAGAGACAAATAAACCAGACCACCATGTCCACTGTTCTCATTGCTAGGTTAGGAAAGATCATATAAAAAGATTTATCAGCATCAGGCTCTGTTGCATAATACTCCCACTCCAACATGCCAAAATGCAGATAGATATATGATGATTCTTTTTTTGGTGACCTCAACCCATTTCAAGA
This sequence comes from Panulirus argus, assembly GCA_038088735.1. Taxonomy (NCBI): domain Eukaryota; kingdom Metazoa; phylum Arthropoda; class Malacostraca; order Decapoda; family Palinuridae; genus Panulirus; species Panulirus argus. The sequence goes on from JAYMFT010175429.1 coordinate 14,986, forward strand.
TTGGTTCCTCCGACACACATTGTTAATTGATGATCCATCAAAGGAGCCTTTCCTTAATGCTGGCCTGAAAATCCTGCTTCTTTAGCAACCTTCTGTATGGTACAGTGTTAATTGATTGTCCATTGACAAGTCAAAGAACTTAATCCATCCATCCATCTGTATTGTCTGAAATGGATTATAGTCTCTCATGTGTGATTAGTATTTGTTTGTTTTAGAGAGAGAGACTTACTCTTTTGCTGCCCCTCCTTTTAACTGTGTACATTATACCATGTCTCAGTCTTTTGTAAACACACCTATACACAAGCTAAACAAAGACATGTACTCAGCCTGTTACGTGAAACTTCGTATGGAAACTTGCCAACATAGTACCCATCCTGAAACCTTTCAGATCACCCAGCTACCCCTTCTCTTATATCTCCATGTTGCAACTGTCTCCACTATCCATACCCCTTGAAAAGCTTATACACAACAGAATCTAGCAGAATATCTCATTCTTGGTGTACTCAGCATGGCTTTAGCCCCATTTACTCTATTACTGGACTACACACAGACCTTATACAATGCATCCTGGGTGGCACACCCCTCACAAAGATACTTGACACCACCCATCACAACAGTGACAAAATATGTTTAGCCACCTTCATTACTAGCCACCAAGCCAGAGTTACTCCTGAAGGCTTCACCTTTAAAGTCCTCAAACTTTACAGTGGAGTTCCTCAGGGAGATTTTTTTTTTTTCCAGATCCTTCATTCTTTTCCATCATAACCCTCCATCACCTCCTACAGACCAGTGTAAAAAACCTCTCACATGCATATACAACATTGTCACACGGTTGGAACATTGGCTTACCTAGAATGAAATGCCTTTATCTCCACGGAAGTCTCCAGTTAACCAATTAATCTTGAACAAACATAAATCCAACCTGCACCCTCCTATTACGATAAATGACAGTTACTCATACTGAACAGAAATCCGTTTGTTTTGGACATTACATACTATGCATATTAGATTCACCTCCCATTTCATAGACATCATTGCAGGCAACAAGCAAACTGTATCAGATTTAGATAGAAAAAGGAATCCCATAGTATGGTCTCCAAACAATTCATCTAAACCACCCTGAACTATGTCTCACATGCCTTGTCAACCACCTTGTCAGAAGCAAATTTAACAAAGCTTCAAACCACACAAAACAGAGCACTCAGAATAATCATTGGCTGTGGCAGTCACAAGCATTCAATGCATACAGAACAAAACAAAGATTCTCCTTTACAATTTCACCTCTGTAGGCTTGGCACTCAGTTCTGAGCAACAGCTACCAACTTTTCCAATTCAAACCACTCCATTACTAACCATAAACTTCCAAGTTTAAATGAAAAAACTCACTTCTGCTCCACACTTCAACAACACTTACTCACAGATCTCCCTACCCCCAACAAACACAACACTAAAAAAAAACACATTTGTGCTAAAATAGCCTAACAACCACTAATCAGTTGCCCTCCTAACCCAACCTTAAACATCACCCTGCCACACATATGCTCATTTTAAACTATACTTCCTTGGCATACATGAGTTACTCTCTCATATTTGCTCTGAACACTGCACTTTGGAAAGCATTCATCCTTATAACATTACGTACACTGATTCAGCATATCACATGATCCTTCGTATCAAAGATATAACTTCCATATTGAAGATACAGTACACTTACTCCTGTACACACCACCAAACTCCATGATTTATGGTCGTGGTTAGTACTGCAAAAGATCCATAGAAGGGGTTCATGGGGCAGTAAGGTAAAGAAAAGGTTCACATCCTAACGTATGCTAGGTATGGGTCTATGTGCATTAAGTATTAGATGAATTTTTACGCTAAAACATTTACTTTTTGCTCTTTTCAGACCATAAAACTAGAACCAACAAGTGCTGGTGTTGCTGCAGAAACCTGGGAAGGAAGTAACCAAAGTTATGAAGATGGAGGGGGAGGCATAGGTGGATCAGGAAGTGGCCCTGGGGTAGTGCCATCTAGTGGTGAACCCTTAACTATGCCACTCCCCCTTCATTCTGATATGTCAGAATCTTCACAGCTACATGATTCCTCAAGAGTGAGTGTTAATATACTTACTTTTACTGCTTAAGCTTGCTGAAGCAGTACTTTTCTGTAATATTAATCATAAGAAATATTTTATGCATATATTCCAAATATAATTTTTTGAATACTGTGCAGGTAGCTTTGTAAGAAGCTTCATACAGTATCTCAATTTGAGGATTTGATAATGTTGGTAAACTTTTAAGAATTTGAAAGGTTATTTCAGGTTTGGGACTTATTACAGAGAAGTATTGCCTGTGCATGAAAATTTTTAGTTTTTTCTCATATATGTTGTTGTAAAGCAGAGATTATAAGAAAGATTTTGGTAGGAATGGTGATATACATTTATCTTAAATTGGCGAAGCACTTGAACTGACTTTTGAAAACTACTCATGAAAATTACAGAATATTATATGACAACATTGTATATATATATATATATATATATATATATGTATATGTATATGTATATATATATAAAGTGAAAAGAGCTCCTAGATGAATTATTCCATTCATAAGAGCATTGTGCGAGTGCATGTGTATTGAAGTGCAAATTAGTATTATACGGGGAGGGAGTTGTACACTTGTGGGACCACATCTCTTGAATTTTTTCTTCAATTATACACCTTTTCAAACTTAGAATACTGTCAGAATTCACATTTTCATCACAGCTTATTTCATTTGCCCTCTAATGTAATGGTATAAAAGCATCACTGCATCTTTGCTAATAAGTTTCTTGCTTAATTTCTCATGACCGTTCTGTTGTTCTGTCTTTGCAAATTGCAGGGAACTGTTCACTTTTTTACATTGTCATACTGGTTAAGGATCTTGAAGGTTGTGATGAAGTCCTCCCTTATTCTTTGTTTTTCCTTGATGGGCAGATGTATGGCATTTAACCACTCTGTAACTCAGATATTGTATTTCAGGTTTAATCTTTGTCCTCCTACTCTGCAACTTCTGTATTAGTTCTTTGTGTTTCTTTAAGTAAGGTGACCAAAATTGAGAAACAATATACATTGTCTTTCTTTTTGTAATTCAGTGAGACTATTTGTCTGCAAAAATTTTGTCTACCATATAATTCTCCAGAGGGCCCTTTTAGTCAAGGGACTGAGTTGACCCCAAGCTCATCTTACACAAATATTTGTCACTTGTTTCATGCTTTATTATATTCATATTGATTGATTGATTTTTTTTTTTTTTTTTTTTTTTTTTTTTTTTTTTTTTTTTTTTTTTTTTTTTTTTTTCAATGTGACCATCTTAGTTACTCTACATATATTGAGTGTGTGTAGGGAAGGAATTCTACACTCATGGGGCCCCATCTCTTGAGCATCCTTTATCATACAAAATCTTAAATTGCTGTGTGTCTGTCTTTGCCATGTCTTCATCCACATTATTCCATTCATCCATCACTCTTGTACTAAAAAATTATAGTAGTGTTAGAATATAGCATGATGAAATAATGATGTTGATATGGCTTGAGCACCTAACTTACTCCCATCTCTTAATTATAATGTGAGCTATCACGATAGAATGTGAGCCTAGCTAGCCACACACCGCTTGTGCCAGTGCTGTGCATATCCTTATCACCCACCAGGTCAGAATGTTAGATCTCAGTTAGCATTCAAAGAGTAAGGCCACATCATTTGCAGCTCATATATTTCTACACTTCTGCCCACTTGAACCATTCACCATTATCCTTAAAAGTCCAGCAAGTACTCCTACTGCAAGTGAATCTGAAAAGATGGTAAGGAAAAGGAAAAGTTCAAGGTATTAAATAATCTAGTGCTTCAACGGTTGCTCACCAATTTGGCCATAAAGAGAGCAGCATCCTCATCATAAAGAAAAGCAAATCTGTCAGAAATGTACTGTAACAGATTCTTGCATCTACTAGAGAAAACAGCTAAACAAGAACTATAAGAATGTGGGAATAGTTATTCTGATAAAAATTGTGATGAATGAGAGCTAATGAATTTAAACATCTTAGATAGATAAGAGAACTATATTTGATGCAGGGAAAATCACAAAGGGAAGTTACTAGGGAAGATGTCAGGATTTGGAGACTAAAGAGTGATGTTAACAGAGACAGAGATTATGAAAGATTACTGGACTAACAAAAATGTAACAGTAAGAAAAATGGACATCAAGAATGACATCACAAACAAAAACTTTTTTTGTACTTTGTTTTTTATCTTTATAGTAAAGATTTTACAACAATTACATTTATATGCAGGTAGAAGACTGTCTTGTTTATTTTTGCATTCCTGATTCTCAAACTTTTTAACATCAATCCACTTTATTTTTCTGGAATAGAAGTTGATGTTCTTTGACATATTTGCATCTTCTTTATTTTATTGTCTATCTCCATTTCAACACAAAGTTAGTACACATGTCAATCATAGTATGGTCATAGATACCTGTTTTTGTGTCTTTAACATCTTTAATTAGAGGTATGTCATATGTAAAACTCAGATTTGTTTTGTTGTAATTTCTTCTTAGTTTGCTTATAATTTATATAACACTCAAAGCATCCATAAGTTTATTTCTCAGTGAAATTGCTTTCTTTCATCTGCCAAGGTATTGTTTTCATGTTTGATTTATGATTACCTCCATATTTCAATCCATCATTTTCCCATTGTACAAAACTGAAATTGACAACTCCCTATCAGAGTATTGTTGTTTCTGGTTTGTCATTATTCCTTAGTATTTCCTCAGTATATAAGTACATAAGTACCTACCACCTACACTAAAAATGTACTTCATCGCATCCTTTCTAACAAGGCTCTAGCATTGTTTCATGTAATGATCTTTGGTTACTGTCATTACATCTCATGAAAAACTGTTCTCTGTATCTATCATCCTATTGATTTAGAAATTTAAAGGTTGCTTTCAGGTCATCCCTATTCTTCTTTTCTTCATGGTTGGCAGATTTGTAGCTCATTGTATATCAGCATGTGTGATTCGTCTACCAATTTAATTCTTCTTCTCTAGACTCTTTTCATTAAATCTTTGCATTTATTAAAAAATGGTGACTGTCTTGATTAAATCTTTGTATTTCATAAAGTGAAGTGACTGACTGTAAGGAGTGTTATAACCTTTTGCTAGGAGATAGACATTGTAATAAGGTCACACAAGAAATAGTCTGGGATTTAAGTGAGGTTAGTAGAACACCTTATTATCCCATTCACTGCAGATGGTGCATATGCATCTTAATAATCTTTTTCTGTTCGCTGTGGGTAGGGCATATATGTTATTAATCCTTGAATCAGCCACTTCTGCCTCGAGGTAAAGCAAATTCGTCCCATACACTTCAGCCTAAACTTTTTCCACATATTGCAATATATGCGGAGATGTCAAGGAAGCCTTTACGAGATCTGCACTGTCATGTTATGTAATATTTTTTGAAGCTGTCATTTTTACAAGATGTTAGACATTGCTGATGAAAACTCATATTAACCATATTTGTTTGTGATTTACACACTTGCAGAAATACTACACTTATCACTACATATGCTTGCATATACTCCTAGGGGTACCTCATACACTTGGCAGTGGAACCCCTTAGATTAAAGGATTCATAAATGATGTCCAGTGTCTTACCATATTGAGTTGTACAATAACTCATTTCCTTTAAAAAAGAAATTTAGTTAATTGTAACAGAAATCTTGATTTTTTTTTTTTTTTTTTTTTTTTCCCCCCCCCAGAATATATGACAATTTACCAGACACAGAATGTGCCTGGATATTACAAAAGCTGCAATGAAATAGTTATATGTAAATAACTGTAATCATAAGCTGGCATTACACATGATGTTAAATATTTGCATATGAGGGTGACAAAAATATCAACACTAATTTAGCAGGACACATGAGCTTACATAGTGCTGGGAATTGCTGGGGAGAAAACATGTTGGAGATACACATGACAAAGCTTACCAACTGATACAAGACCTACCATGCTCTGCTGACTACTCCCTATAAAGTGAATTTCTAAGTATAAAACCCTGTCTTATATTAGGAGCTTCACACCTTGGAAATTTACTAATTTCTGGCAAGGTATAATGATTGTATGCTGTAGGCTGGCCCCAGTAGGCTCATGTGTTACCAATCCACAAATGAGTGTGGTGCTGGAAGAAATATCCTATTTCTGCCTTTACTGGAAGCATCAATGGGTTTTCCTTGGGGCATGTAGGTTTTTCATGGTCATCTGAGCCACCATAGAACTCTAGGTACTTCAGGCTTTTTAATCACATTATTAAGATGAAAAATCTTGTGCCTGAGGGAAATGCCTTATGGTTAACCCATGGGACTGCCAAGAGTGACACTGTGGGAAAATAGCAACTCTATCAATTAAAGAAAAGAGAGAGAGAGGCCTTATGAGCATAACCTAAATATATATCACTAACCTAGTTCTTATTGTACATATATAGATCCAATGCATTAGGGACAACTGTCATGATATCTTTATTGTACCTAACTTGGGAATGCCTGAAGCCAGCTGGCATGCCATGTCATCAACATAATCTAGCATAGTGTAGGGCTTAGTTGATGATGCTTTCTCATCATTGTTGTTGTTTTTCACTGAACTCTTCCCTGTGTGACTGCCAACATGGGATGGTGATCACATTTAGCAACCTGGTGGCTAGACATCTATTAGGTATGACAACCAGAGGTTTATTGGCCGCATAGAAAGATGTCTGGACACCAGATCCTCTGCTGACAATGGAGTATACCAGACTGCTGTGCAATGCTACCATTCCATAGAAGCATAGTGTGTTGTGGCCTAGAACATACCTTCTCTGATAGCAAGGAAATGTTGATCCATCCCACCCCGATTCAGAGGGTTGTCTCAATAGGTCAGCAGAAGTAGACAATTCCGGATAACAGTGTCTTGTTGCTACCCCTGCAAGTGCAGATGAAAGGGCACCCAATACCAGACAAACACATGATTTCTTAAGACAACAGCATTCAAGGACATTGACTGGAGATACAAAAGCTATTAAGAAAGCCATCAGGACTTGGATCACCACCCCATCAGCAGCAGCAACTGTAGGACTACATCTCTCTTGCTGTGTCCACATAACAGAACTGCAGGCCACATAAAGAAAAAGGCTCTTAGAACAATCACTGGCTGCTTAGCTATGATAAGCATTCATCACCTCACAAAATGAAACAGAAATACTTAAAACACAGTCTCTAGTATGTCAGCACTTACTTCTTTGCAACAGCTCTTGACCCCTCTTACCCATACCTCACCATAGCCAACTCCCATTCCTTAAGTAGTAACAAAAAAATCACCCCTGCCTCATACTTTAGCAGGTACTTCAACCCCCAACAAACATGACATTGACATGCTATATACAACTAGTATTGACTTAACAAACACTATAAAACTGTCCTCCCAGCTTGTCTTTAACTCCAGACATAAACCCATCTTAAACTGTCCAACCTCTCAGTAATACAAGAGTGAACTTTAAAGTCTAGACTTTTCTTCTTTTTATGATAATAAATAAGATCTTTTGAACAAATCTTCCCAGGTGTTCCCAACCAACACCACCCAGTTTGTATTGATGCCCAGCCAGTTCTGCCTTGGGCTGCTCATTGCACCTCTACATAGCTAACCATTTCACTGAATATACAAGTGACTATGGCTTTCACATGGACTTCTTTATATGATCTTTCAACATGTCACATTTGATATTTGACCCTTGCCTCCATGTGAGCAGAACATTCCATTAAGCATAAAAACCTTGTAATTGTTTGATCCCAGGTTACTGACACCAGCAATAAACATCCTGTGGTCACAGCAGCCACTGCCTTGACTGACAGCTGATAGTTGCAAAACTGTATAACCGTGTTTCCAAGAGGATTGATCCAGCTGTCTAGCAGTGTCTTTACTGCCCTACTCAGTGTCATGATTAATTTGAAATTTCTTAATATAAAACTGCAACAGCAAGGATAGGAGGTTAAAACGTGAAACTAATGGAAAGTAAAATGACAGACATTAATGAAACACAAAGCAATATGTAAAAGGTGTAGCAGGAGTCTGTTAAATTGGCTGCGAAAACCTGTTCACCATACTAAGAACATGGACAATTATACTCAAAACATCAGCAAAAAGTACAACAAATGCACCTATACCAATAGAAGCAGCATAAATATATTCATAAGTAATGCAAATGTAGCACAAGCAAAGGAAATGTATCACTGCCTGTAAAAGCAATACAAATGGATCTATATAAACATAAGTAATTAAAAGGATGAACTGCATTTCAATAGAATAAGGCAGTATGTGAATCATGATTAAACATATAATTGAAAAAAAAAAAAAAGTGGCACACAAGATAACAGACCATTATCCCAAACACCTTATAAATCGAACCCCATGGTTGTCTGATTTTAATGCCAACATTCTTTTGATTTTATGTCATTAACTATAAAAAATCCAGTTGCCAATATGAAAAAAAAATCCCCTTCCCCCCCAAAAAAAAATACAATTAAGATACAGTTGCAAAATATGTATGGTCTCCCTTCTTTATAGATGACAAATTAGTCATCAAAAATTGTTGTATTTACAACAAAAGTAAAGAGGAAATTATATGAATGATTAGAGGTTGGCAAAAGTAAGCAAGCTTGGAAAACAGACTTGTATGAAGAAATACCAAGAGAGATTGAGTGAAGAATGGCAAAAGGTAAGAGTAAATGAAGTTGTGGGAGTAGATGAGGAATTGGAGGTATTTAGGGAAGCAGTACTAGCATGTCTAAGAGAAGTGTGTGACTTGCAGAAAATGGTAGATGGGTAGGTGAGAAGAGGTGGTTAGTGGTGGGATGATGAAGTAAAGTTGTTAGTGAAAGAGAAGAGGGAGGTATTTGGGTAATACATACAAGGAAGGAGTGTGAATGATTGGGAGATGTATAAAAGAAAGCAGCAAGCAGTTAAGAGGAAGTTGCAAGGGCTGAAAAAGAGGGTAAATAGAGATTGGGTGAGCAAGTATTTGCAAACTTCAGTGAGAATAAGATGTATTAGAAAGAGGTTAAAAGTGCAAGAGAAAAGAGAACAAATGGGATCCCACCATCGATGAAGGGGGTAAATGGGAGAGTGGTAACAGGCACTGATTAGGTGAAAAGTAGATGAAGTAAGTATTTTGAAGGATTATGGAAATTGTTTGATGATAGGTCAGCATATGTAAGGTGTTTGAGTCAGAGAGGTATGCAAAGCAAGAGAGTCATGGCTACTGGCTTAGTGATGGGAGAGATGGTGAAAGCCTTGCATAAGGTGAAATGTGGCAAAGTAGTTGGAATGGATGATATTGCAGTTAAGATTCATAAGAATGGGTGATAATGTTTTGATTTTTTTTTTCCCCAAAAAAAAATTACAACAAGGCTGGGCCTTAATTGTGTAAAGGTAAAGGGGACAAAGGTGAGGATTTGAATTACAAAGATGTAAGTTTCTTGAGTGTACCTGGTAGATTGTATGAGAGAGTAGTGATTAAGAAGCTGGTGGCACAAACAGAACAGCAGACTGGGGAGGAACAAAGTAGTTTCAGATTTTAGAGGATGTGTGGATCAGGTCTTTCCATAGAAGAATATGTTTGAGAAATACTTAGAGAAGCAGAGGGATTTGTATATGGCACATATGGATCTGGATAAAGCATATGATAGGGTTGAGATGCTCTATGGAAGTTGTTGTGAATATATGATGTGGGGAGAAAGCTGGTAGAAGCATTGAAGAGTTTTTATGAAGAGAGGAAAGCATGTGTGTGAGTTAATTAGTGAAGGTTGGTCTGTGGCTGGGGCATGCAGTGTCACAGTGGCTGTTTAGTTTGTCAGTAGGTCGGGTGGGAGGGAGGTAAATGTAAGGGTCTTGGAAAATGAAATAGGTATGCAGTCTGTAAGGGGAGTAAGGGAGCCTGGGAAGTGATTCATTTGTTTCCTGGTGACTTGGTATTATTGGCAGATTCAAGTGAGAAACTGTGGGAGTTGGTGTATGTGTATGGGAGAGCCCTTGAAAAGATGAAGTTGAGAGTAGAGATGAATGAAAACTAGGTTATTAGGTTTAGCAGTGCAGAGAGACAGATTAGTTATGGTGTAAGTTTGAATGGAGAAAACTTAGAGGAAGTGGGGTTAATTAGATACCTGGAAGTGGACATGGCAGCAAATGGAACCATGGAGCAGATGGATTAGGGCACAAAGGTTCTTGAAACTCTGAGGAATGTGTAGAAAGAAAGGATGCTATGTGGGAGGGCAAAAATGGGTATGTTTAAAGGTATAATAGCTCCAACAGTGTTATGTGGATGTGAGACATGAACTATAGATGAGAATGTACAGAGGAGAGTGGATGTGTTTGAAGGTATAATAGTTCCAGAATTATTAGATGGATGTGAGGCATGAGCTATAGATGAGAATGTGTAGAGGAGTGTAGATGTGTTAGAAATGAAATTCTTGAGAACGGTTTGTGGTGTGAGGAGGGTTAATCGAGTAAGTAATGATAGGGTAAGAGAGAGATATGGCATTAAGAATGGCTGAGAGAACTTAAGAGGGTGTGCTGAACTGGTTTGGACACATGGAGAGAATGAGAGAGGAGAGGTTGACAAAGAGGATATACATGGAGAAGAGAGAGACCCAGCTGGAGATGGAAGGATGGAGTGAATAAGATTTTGTGTCCTCATGACCTGACCATGCAGGAGAGTGAAAGGCATGCACTGCATAAAGTGAAATAAAGTGGTGAGGTGTATAAGGGGCAACATGCTGTCAGTTGACTGAACCAGGGCATGTAAAGCAGTTGGGAGAAACCTCAGAAAGGTCTTTAGGGCTTTAGGGCCTGTTTGTGGGTAGGAGGAGGTGGTTTTAGTGCATTACACATGCCAGACAAGAGAATGGATGTAGGCAAATGAGGCGTTTTCTTCATCTGTTCTTGGTACTGCTTAGCTAACATGGGAAATGGTGAATTTGTATAAAAGGAGAAATATATATATATATATATGTTTTGGAAATGAAATGTTTAAGGAAAATATGTGGTGTGAGATGGTTTGATCGAGTAAGTAATGTAAGGGTAAGA
>JAYMFT010175430.1:0-12148 GCA_038088735.1 Panulirus argus
AAAAAAAAAAAAAAAAATATATATATATATATATATATATATATATATATATATATATATTTACAAATAAATGAGGACACATCAGAAGGGTTACTATTACCAATCATTGTTTACAGTTTTACATGCAAGGCTTCCATTGTTATACAAAACAATGGTTAATGAACTAGGGCTAAACCGACATGAAAGAGGCTATTGTTGTCAATACGAACGTTTGATCACTCCTGCCGACCACCAACTATTAAGCTTATTTACCTCATCCATCATCCTCATAAACAGACGTAGGTGCACAAGGAGTCATGGTAGAATATCAAGCTCCTGGTAACTAACACCAGACTCCTCCTTGACAACGTTTGTTTTCATGTGGATTGCCGTAGCTACATCTGGGGAGGAGAATCCTATTTTTTTCTCCTTTGTGGAGCTCCTTGGATCCTCACCCTCCTCGTCTCCTCTTAGCTAAACCCCCTATTTGAGGCTGTGTATCTGATCAGTGAACCAACACTCACTTCCTGTTTGCTTACCTTACCGTCTTGTTACTTGCTCAGTGTCCTTGCTATCTGGACCTCCTGAGCACTGATGAAACTCAATCATCTTGCCTCCTCACACGCTCATCCCCCAGCACTTATCATATGGTAACTACCAACAAATTTTTTCACTTCTCTTTCGTCTTCTGTGTGCCATGATTTTTGTTTGAGAAACTTTCTCCATGCAGAAGAATTTTCTTCCTACGTATAACTTATGATTAAAGTTAGAACATATATAGATCTTTCTTGTCAACATACATCACGAAAACTTACAGCAAGTTTCGTCTGTGTATAAAGTAAAGTCAACTTACTACTGAGAGCTTGCTGTTGTTTCATGAGCCTTGCCGCTCTAGTTTCTAGATAAAGATAAGTCATCTTTTCACATATCCTATATTACTGACTGACTATTTGTACTTTTGTGTCAATATTCTTTAACATTCTTCGAGCAGCAAAATAAATTTCCTAATCATGTGTGTCAATGTAGACAGATTTGCACTTTATGAACAGTTCTCTCCATTTTTCCCGTGAACAACGCCGGGTTTTGCAAGCTGCTCCCCACCCTCTCTACTTCTGCGTTCTCTCCCTCCCTATACGCAACATCTGGTGAGCAAACTTCCTGAATTAAGAACAGGGAATTCTGTGAAAAATGTATTGAGCGTCATTCTTACGCAACCTTTGCCATGCATACTTCAACAATCCTTCACCTCGTATTTCCCTCATAATCAGAGAAGGAGACTTTTACCATCGCACTTTATGAGGAAAAATTAATTGTCTCGCGGCAGCTTCCGTGTCAGAGCTTCGCCTGTGAGGATGAGTGATACATATCTGCGTATCTCATCCTATTACGGAAATTCTATTTTTCTCACTTTTCCCTTTTTGTTATATTTCTTATAACTGTTTTGAGTGATGGAGGATTTCAGATGGTTCATGGTGGCGATAAATCTTATGCTTTGCTGTGAATAATCTTGAAGTGTGGTCTGTGTGCTTTGGCTGTCGTATTGTTGTAGTGCCATCACTATTCTTTTGTCGTCGACTCAAGAATTTGTTCCTGTGAATTTGTAGAAGATAATGCGTAGCTTTTGTTGGATTAGAGGCGCGCCTTTGTGACGTCAGTGTTCCTTGTCAGACAGTGTTATTCTGGTTACGCAGTATTTGTGTCTATTTTCTTTCCCTATTAGTTAACACTATATGCTTTCAGAGACGACAGAGTGGAACAGCATTATGGGTTCTCAAAATTTCTTCTAGAACAATTCAAACGATATATTGAATGTATTTTTATTATAAGCATATAAGAATAAGTTAGTGTAAAGAATTCTGACCATAGTATGATGCGCTTTCGTCAGAAACACAAAGATCATCCATAGAGGATACAGATTCATTTCTCACTCTCTCGTCAAGAAAAATTCAGTAGCTTTCTCCTCTTCCTTCCCTTCGATACCTTGATAAGAATAATCAATTTTCAGCGAACGTTTATGCCACCCGATAATAATGTGATACGTTGGCATTTGCCATTTTGGATTTACGTAGATCGACTGTCAGGGTCATCAAGGCTTTCAACATCAAGGTATAACCGCCACGCGAGGTCTCTTGAACATCTCCCTCCTCCTCAGGTTTTGAAGGTCATTCTAAGACCATAGACATTCTCACTACATACGTGACCATTGAAGATCACGTAGTACCTGGGGGTTTATGAGATTCTCTCTGACCACAGCTTCCCTAACAATACAATAAAACGCATTGATATTGCAAATCGCTTAACATTACAACATACTGACAACTGCTGCATATCCTTACTCAAAAAAATTGCAATGTGGTGTGAAGCAAAAGCCTATTTCCACTTATATCGTTAAGCAATTTTGCTTTGCTAAGAATGTCCTTGGATAATAAAGTCACGGTCTGCAGTATACTGGAAAAGAAAAAAAAAAAATCGCCCCGAAATCTCATTTGGAAACGAACTAATCTAATTACGCATCCTTCATCAAGAAAAAATCTGCTGCAGAGTAAAACTCTCTATTTACTTGGTCTAAATTAGCTTGTAAAGTTACCTAATGATATCCTGAACTACATGGAAGGTCAGAATATCAGAAAAGTTTAATTAGAATCATTAAAAGCCTGAAGAAAGAAAATGTAAAAGGTAGGAGACCAATTACATGTCATTTCACAGTCACCAACATTTATAAACACATCTTTCATTCTCGGAATTAATGACACACTTTATAAAGAATCTTAAATATTTTTCTTCCGTGCATGGCTACCCTGTAAACGCCTGGAGCTGTGACCTGCATCAGTCTGTACACCAGATTACACAGTGACCTGAGGAACGTCATGTTATATGTTGAGTCTCAGATTTCAAAATCACACACTTGAAATTTGCTTTTGTTTTGAAATTTGATGGAAAACGTATTATGTTTATGATTTACAGACACATATGCAGGGTTTGCGGTACCAGCGAAATATTACGCAATTCTTGGTCCATTCTTGCATACAAATTATCGTCTTAAAAGGTAACTTTACTGGCTAACATAAGTTGTAGGTAAGTTACATTGTTGGTGACGAGTGTGTCAGAATGCAGTATGAAGATATTAGGAATATAAGTGATATTTTGAGAATAATTCAAAATCCTTATCTTTCCGGTCATTATAGATGAAATGACAATAACCTTTTTAAAGGCGGTCACCTTCATATGAGGCTGGCTTAGAAACATAGCGGCTCACCTCATATGAGAACCAATAGCCATAGCCGTTAATTTGTCATATCCTGACTTATACACACTTGGGGATCACATCCTTACATTTGAGTTGGGACGTATACCTCCCTTATGTATGCATCTTGCATGGTATAAGATTCACTTGAGAAAAGCGGAAAGAAAACCAGATGTTAGGCCGTCGAAAAACAAGGTTACGTTCTAGACTAAGGTCTGCCGAATCTTTAACAACAGCAACATCCAGGCTTCAAACATCACCATTTTTCTCCCTTGCTCGATTCACCTCATAACTTCACCTTTCCCACTGCCATCCCTACTACAGTTTACTCCCAAAATATCTAAACTCATCCATTCCGTAATCTGTAAAGTTCTTCAACTCACCAAAACTAGAAGAATTACCATAAATGGCATGTATCATGACCCCTTGTGTAGTAAAAACCTTCCCCACTCCATGGTTCGGATATGATAAATTGAGAAATCTCAACCATTAATCTGTCCTTCGGGAGAAAGTCTTTGGTTCCGTCGGACATGCAATGTCCAGTAAGGATCGGTTAGTTATAAGTTGCAGCCTTCCCTCACGTCCAGCACTTTATCTCTTGACCTGATGCTGAACTTGGCTTACTGAAGCCGATGAGCGTGAAAATATACATGGGAACGCTGCGAAGTAAAAAGAATTCAAATGAAAAGTTGACCAGATTAATCGTGTGAGTCGTGTTGTGTGGTTGAACGTTAGACACAAATACATTCAGAGAAAGCACTTGTGCTTACACGTACATACAAACATATGAATTTGCATAAACATACACCCTTTTTCACATATTAATATTTAAGCTCACACACATGTATGTAAACACAAGTAAACACATACAAAAACCAAACATGGTTATTTGTTTTCGCAATATAGTACGACAACTTTCGATCGTAATACATATTTTCCTTCCTTCATTATATCACAGTTTCCCTTTACACACAGTTACACTTGGCTTAAAGTGAAAAAAGAAGAGCATTTGACCGCTTGTATAGGGTCATCCCTGAGGAAAGAAGTCATGAAGAAGTATATTCATAGATATATGTAACCAGAACATCCCTTGCTGGTGCAGGTCAAGCGGAGGCAGGTAAGAGGATTGCCTCAACATAAGCTTCCATTTGACTTGATTGGACGGGTCTCTGCCGGATTTCACGGGGAAGAACGCAGAGTTGAGAGGCTTCGTTAACATTCAGACAAATGCCCTTTTATGTCAGTTCATCTCGTTGCAATTGGGGCTGGAACTTTTCTGACAAGCTTGTGTTAGGCAGAATTTCATGTAAATCTGTTCTTTATTTTCTCTGAAGTTGTTCCTTACACCTGCTGCAACTTGATGAATAGAATGACTGGGTCTGTATAGATGATTAGATGATTGCATTTCTAAATTGTCCGTCGTTATTAATCGACTGTACACGGGAAAATACGATACAAAATTATATTGGTCATGAGGTGAAGTTGAAGTGTCAAAAGTCATCGTTCATTTACAAGAATACAGTTCTTCGCTTTCAGAAACATTGATCATTTTCTTATCTTTAGAATTTGAATATCAAATTCTATACCACTACCGATCGTACACCATTTCTGTTATTCTTTTTTATAGATATATCATCGTTTTACTCAAAAATGTAATCAGAATAAGGTAAGAACAGCTCACTTGTATTTCTCTTTCTTGTATTTCCCCTGATGATGTGATCACAACACGAAAGTGCACTTGGGAACTTGTCGTGTTTCATTTCCCCGTGGATCAGAAGGAATTTACTGGATCACGCGCTCAATTGTTATCTTTTCCATATATATATATATATATATATATATATATATATATATATATGAGAAAGTGATTCAGAATAATCGCATAGATATTTTGCTGCGTCGATTTGATAATCAGATAGTCACTGGATATCTTATATAACGTATCTTTTTGTATTAGAATATCTATTCCTTCTGAGGAGCAAGAATCGTGCACAGAATATCCTTGACGATCCAGGCCATGGAAGGGTACTGCTGCTTTACCATTCATCATTCTTGGAATGTTAATTAATCAATATAGGCGAAATAATAATCTTGAAGAATTAGGGCTTCATTCCTCCTCCCTAACGGGGAAAAATATATTCGACGACGAAATTCATTAATCTTGGTTCTTCCTCCAGCGACTATTCCGCGCGGCGTTGCCTGGGGAAACTCAGGAAATTTGAGGGAGAATCAGTACAATATTGTTTCCCTGGCGTGTAACAAAGTGTAGAGATTGATGGGGACACTTAGGTAAGTTTTTTCCTCATGATGTCAGAATAGACTGCAGGGTAGTAGCAGCCCAGTATTGACTGGAATATATTTTTCCTCAAATGAACAGTTCGTCTACGAGAAGTTATGAGGACGCTTTCTTTTGTAAGATATGCTCACAGTCTATCCACCCAGATGTGCGTACATATACATGGCCTCGTGTGTGAGAGGCGAGTCTGCAAGATGTTTATGGGGAATCATATGGTTGAGTGAGGCATGTGTGAATTGGTAAAAGAGAGATGTTTAAAAGTAGCGGATGTTTATAGACAGTAAACTTTTGATGCACTCAATATGTGTGGATAAAACCTAGAAAGATAATGGAAATTTCTTTTCTAATATGGGAAGAAAGACAAGAAATTAGTCTTGGTCGCGATGCAAGATGGAGCAAAGGACTTTTAACGAAGTATGGTTAATTTTCAAAGCCGTCTGACTGCAAACCCGTGATCTGTATGATGCCAGTCACGATACTGAAGCTGGGCAAATATGCACTAAAAGGCCGTCAAAATTGATCAACCCTCTCATGGTACTCGAGAAAGTTGACAAATACTTCTCTTCAGGTTCGCGATTGACATCATGCGTGCTTGATTAGTATCACATATCAAGTTTATAGGTATTTTCCCTTACGTCATCTGTTTGCTTTTATAATCTCACCAGTAATAACCAATCATCTTTGTGTCTGATATCTTCCACTGTCAAAAACAGCCTTAAAAAGACCTAAATATTCTGTTATAGTTTGTTTTCCTTTGTATTCCATCTTATCATTTGTAATTTTTTTTTTTTTTGTTTTTTGTGGGATCAGTTTGCTGTCTAAAATGTATGGTACACTGTCCACATGTCAGGAGGGGACTTATAAGACGGTAAACATATGCGACTTAACCAGAAGGATGGATGAGGAAACGGAAAACTTTATTTTCAGTAAGTGTTGGATGACAATCTGAATCGTGGGCACTTAATGCAGTGTAAGATTGACTTTACGTGTTGGCCGTAATAGACATACGCAGGATAAGAAATTCATGATGCGGAAGGAGAGCGGTTTATAATGGATACGTAAGAACTGTGGCTGAACAGAGAAGGATATTTTGGAAGAAGAATGGAAATTGTCTGAAATGTATCAAAGACTGGAACTCAGAAACTGAGTGGTACATACTACGAACGAAAGAATGGAAAATTTTAGTTGTTAGCAGGAAACCAAATGAGCAAATGAGCGTTTCCGGAAAGTGTCGAACGAAAAATTGAAACTCATTTTTATTTTGGAAACAGGTAAACAGGTACAAAATGGAGGCCTTTGAAAAATGAGGTTGTTCAGATGAATGATGGTGAACTGCTTGTGGAAGGAAATGAAATTTGCGGGAGACAGGGATCGTTTTAAGGAAGTGATGGGTGATAATAATGCAGGAGATGTGGGTATTGGCCCAGTGGTATTTTAAGTTTTAGAAGAGGGAATATGAAGTACAGAGAACGGTAACATTGTAAAGGTGGACGAGAGAAGAACAATGATCAGGAAAAAGAATAAGGAATCATGAAATAAAGATGGATAATATTTGAGATGATGAGAAGTGGAAGTGAAACAGCAGTTGGACACATGGAAAATATAAGTATAATAACACAACAGAGTAATTATGTACGTGATGTCCGAACAAGGCCGGAAATTGTACAAGTTGGTGAAGGCGAAGGATATCAAAATTAAGGAAAGAATCTCAGATAATTAATTGTTTTCAACGTACTACATGTTGAAGTATACGAGAGTATTGCAAGTGATCGTGCGAAGATTAGTCCAGGAACCACTGCAGAAGAGGATCAAGGATGATGTAGCGCCGAAAGGCAATGTCTAGACCCTAAGTGGGCTTTCCGACTGTTTTTGAAAAAAGCCCAAGAGAGAAGAAAGACGGTGCTTGCGTCATTATCTGGTCAAGTTCTATGATAAGACGAATAAAAGATGATGTTTCTGTATGAAATTTTACGACGTGCGAGAAAGATTGTTGCATGCATCTACGGCATACTACCCACCCTCTTGTATCAACTCTCTCGTGCCTTATCTCCTGTATCGTCTTTCCTGTACCAGCTCTTCTATATCGTCTCTTCTGTACCAACTCCCTTACCCACTCTCATGTACTGTGTCAAAACCTCTATACCAATCATCCTGCACCATCTCTCATATATCATCTCCCCTGTACCGACTCTCCTGTATTACCTCTCTTATACCAGCTCTCTCCACCAGCTTTCTAATTCCAACTACATATTCATATCAACAATGTTATTTCTTAAGCAGTAGTCTTCTGTGATGGCTAAGGTGGGATTCTTCTCCAAGCTAATCTGCAAAATCCGTGTTATAACTGTTCACTAAACTCTGATGGGTAAATACTCAGGTTGTTAAGCAATAAATGTTCTCATTAAATCCTAGGTAGACAAACGAATTTGTGATTGTATTAAATGCCACGATCATGATTATTACAAACGATTTTTGGTCTCATGAACATTAGGAACAATAACTTTAACAAGATTTGGATCAGTATTCTGATACATATGCTAATATTGCTAGAATATGTATAACACATATTGGTAAATGAAATGAGTGGATTATCTTGTATGAATTAGCTGGTGAACAGCTTAGAACAACCAATGGCTGATAGCGATCTGTGTGTGATATGGTTCTGTGTGTCGCTGAAGATAAAGGAAAAAAGAAATGTTGGAAATTGTTGAAGTGGCAATGGCATGGCAAAGATAAAATTTAGAAATTGAATGGTATGATAATGATGTCTGTTTTTAAATATGCATTTTAACAAAACTGAGGTGCAAAAGAAATATGTTCAGATATGTTCCAAAGACACCGTCCAGATAACAGATGTCTCATGGTACTAATCTCAAAGATAATATGATGTGGTAATATTTTTGATGCAGTACACTATCGTCATAGCATGAATCATCACAGTATAAAAAGTTGGGATTATCATTTCATAGAAAAAGTTGTTACGAAAGAGTATTCTGAAGAAGCTTTAACTCTAGAAACTGGTGTTTCTTGAAAATACAACTTTTAAACTAAACCAATATAACTGTTATTGATCAATATTTTGTGAATAAGATGTTATATGAACAGTTATTCCGCACAGTTTGTTCAACAGACTTGTGCTTCCCTTAGCACATTACGTATAGCACATTCTCGAACGTGTGAGCAGGTCTACCTGCAGTGGTGGCCTTAATCCACACGGTAATGTCGAGCATTAGAGGTTGATCGACCCACGCTCCTCCTCCTACTCTTCATCATCCTCCTTCTCCTCCTCTTCCTCCTCCTGTCGCTGGCTCTCCGGGAAACAGAATTTGATTACGGCGATATGAACACGCGGTGAGAGAGAGAGAGAGAGAGAGAGAGAGAGAGGTGATTTCTCTTTAGCGAAAGAGGAACTGGTGGGAAGGAGGACAGTAGCAAGAGAAGAGGGGCTGGTGCCCAAGAGACGGTGATTAAAGGCCGTGAGTTGT
Source organism: Panulirus argus (assembly GCA_038088735.1). Classification (NCBI taxonomy): domain Eukaryota; kingdom Metazoa; phylum Arthropoda; class Malacostraca; order Decapoda; family Palinuridae; genus Panulirus; species Panulirus argus. Next base: position 9,005 of record JAYMFT010175430.1, read on the forward strand.
GACGATGTACTAACGAGGTGATTCAGTGCTTCGTTTCATCCTTGAAAAGAGTGTCTCGTCTCCCTTAAATGATTTTGCATTTTGCCTGGAAAATCTTGATAATGCCTTTTTTTTTCTCTCTCTCTCTCCCTTTTCCTTCTGGATGGTACATTTGCGGTGAAGTAACCATTGCAACCGAAGATTGGTGGACTCGGAAATTCTGCAGTGTGTGAGGATTCACAATAACACTGACTAAATTGCAAGATAGAGGCAGAATATTAGATAACCTAACTTTGATTCACATTCAGAAAGTACGTAAAGAAAATCGTATAACTTCATATGATATACCTTAGCCCTGAGAACTGACATTAATACTTGTTCCACCTTTACATACACGAGAAATCCATAAATTTTGGTGATGTTTACCATACAGAATTACGCGCTGAAAGTATATAGCTAGATCCAATTTAATCCTGTTTTTAAACCGGAAATGATCTTTTTAAAAACCGAGGGCAAAATAAGTGAAAAGTTATATATACTCAAAAGAAGCGACCTCTGCGTGAAATTTGGAATATGATTGCTATGAATAGACGAAAAAAAAGTTCTTTTTAGTATTCATCTCTGATGAAATTTTTACATTACGCAGTTACCGAAAACGACCGGGAAAAAAAAGGGGCTATTGGTAAATGAATATAGGTGTATATGTACGTATCTATTTATAAGAGTACACATTTTTACTCAGAAAATTAAGAACTCAAGAGTTTGTCAAAATGGACAGTCGTACATTAGTACATAATACATTATCCCTTAGAACCATAAGAAGTCTGTCTGAGTGAGTAAGTATGGCTAAGGGACTTTCATTAGGAGGTGATTATTTGCCATTGTGAAGTAATTCCAAGTTATCAGTCTAAGATAAAAAGAATTTTCTTCTTAAATGTTAGTAACGTCTACCCTAATGAAGCAGGCTAAGCGGGAAAGAGGGGAAGACATGTGGATAGAAAAGTTTCTCTCCACTTTGTAGTCTGATCGACAAAAACAGCCAACAAGATAAAGCGTTGAAGAATTACCATGCTTTGTTGAAGTACAGCAAGCATGGAATTTTAGAATAAAATTCAAAATGACTGCTGTTGAATACAGACTGTATTAATTTATACTGATCTATTCTCTCGTAATGAGTCCATGGAGAATGGTCGTACTTCTGACCTGCAAATGAAGTAAATTAATTCATACCAGCTTATCATTGGATAGCCATTCAGTCTTTTGGTTCTTAAAGTTCACTGTATTTCTTCTGGTAAGTGTACTGTTATGTATTTCGAGCAGGTCTTCACTATCCGTATTGTTAAACTGAATTAGAAATCTGAAGACTTGCTTCAAGTCCGGATGTGTACACATCCTAAGTAAAAATAAAATATGATACTCTTAGTCTCTCTTCATTTCATAGTTTTCTCAGAGCTGGAATCAGTTATGAAGCGGTTCTTTGTACCTGTTCAAGCCTTTCTTTGTCCTGCATGTAGCTAGCAGACCAGAGCTGAACACCATGGTTAAGACGTCTTTCTTAACATGTTGAAGAGCGTCAGGATTGTTTCCGGCGTTTGGTACATGTAGTTCCTGGTCAGCAGTCTTAGCATTCGTTGTGCTTTACAGTTTGCTGCTGAAAACTACAGATTTTCACTGAAAACGACTCTCAAGATTCTTTTCTTCATTTACTGAAGGACAGCAAAATCTTTAAGGATTTACAACACGCCTGGGAAAACACCGCTCTGATGTTGGATCAAATGCGAAATACATAATTCATAAGATCCTGGGAACCTGTGTGACCGTCATCAGGATTCGCTGTCGTGTACACAGGGTCGCCTCCCGAATTTCTGTTGGTATATGAAAATATTGACGAAAACGTTTCGAGAACTCCTTCATTATGACCTTAAAGGAAAAGAGGCAAAATGGAGCGTTCTGGTTGAGAGACTTGGGAAACGCACGAAAGACAGACTAAGGAAGAGAGAGAGAGAGAGAGAGAGAGAGAGAGAGAGAGAGAGAGAGAGAGAGGAATAAATCTGATTTTGTAAATTAAAGTGTGTGTGTGCGTGTGTGTGTGTGTGTGTGTGTGTGTGGGTGTATATTCGCACCTAACAATATGTTCCGTTAAAACCATACTGTAACATTCTTATGCAATATATCCCACTTAGTGAAAAATCTACGTATTCAGTAAAGTTATCACCCAGAGTCATTCTGTTAATCATTTCAAATGTAATTAGTTCAAGTTTGTTCTTAGAATATGTACACCCCCATATGACCAAAAAAAGACATTTTTTAGATGAATATGGCCGAATTGTTTGATAACTCACTACGATGGCCGACTGGTATGTAGAAATAACTCTTGATTATAATCTTCGTCAATATATTCTTCATGCACATAAGAATAAATCATTGTGATTCTCGAGTCGCTGAATGCTTTTACCATACCAGTAATTATACCAACTTTCAAGCACACTCTCGTACTCCTCTTTCCTTATTCTACCAATATGAATACTGTTCAGACGAATGTTAAATATCCATGACATTTAACCCTCACACTTTCACAAAACAGTGAATAACGTCCTGTCATAACAGATTATAAACGAATATTTCGTTCGCATTTTTGTTCTACTCATCATCGTTTTGACACCGAATCCCCCGCTTGGCTGCGCGACGTTGTAATCTAAGAAGCACTGTTTCCATGCCCTCTAGACACAAAGGAGGCAGATTGTCAAAGGCTGTCAACAAACGACAGTATCTTCGATAAACCCTTCATTCTCCTGGTCGTTCCAGCTACCAGAGGAACGATGAGAAAAAACATTAGTTCCCTCCTGCTCCTTCTGCCAGCAAGGCTTTGAAAGACAAGATCTTCTCCTCCGGCTGCTAGTAAACCGAAGGAAAACACACGATCTCCCTGTTAACCTTGATGTAGGTCGACGATCCCTACATTCTTCACATCGATTCTCTCAAGCATGAGAGAATAAAAAGTGTTTTCAGACTATAGAGATATATGAGATTTGTTATAAATGTAAATCCTGTTGGGAACTAACCAGATCCACCGATGCTCAACATACAATGAGAGAGAGAGAGAGAGAGAGAGAGAGAGAGAGAGAGAGAGAGAGAGAGAGAGAGAGAGAGCGCGCGCGATGTGTG
>JAYMFT010175441.1:0-12148 GCA_038088735.1 Panulirus argus
ATATATATATATATATATATATATATATATATATATATATATATATATATATATAATGATGAAATGAGTCTAGCTGAAAAATGAGAATGACAAAGAAAGGAGCAAAGAAGATACGATAAAATGATTGGATAATTATTTACCGAAGCTGAGAGGAACAAAGGGGAAATTAGCCTTTACCCAATTTGCCTTCATATCTGTGGCTCCCTTCCTCACGACCCTGTCGGGGTAAATTTAGGATAAGTACTGAGTGGGAGAAGCGAGTGCATCGAACGATAGTGTCGAGTGAGAAAATTGGCTAAGTACCAGTTCATAATGAAGGGAGAGTGACAGATCTGATGTGGTGAATGGGTGGGGATGAGAGTAGAGATGGGAGATGAATGTGAGAGGGGGAGAGTTCCGGGACGAAATATAAAAGATATGTGGAAAATGGAGGGAGAGTGTTCAAGCGCGTGTAGGTGGCGGCGGGAGTGTGTAAAGAAGATGTATGGCAGAACGAGACTGGAGACAGGTATGAGATGTGAGTTAAGATTACGTACCAGGAGAGAGAGAGAGGGAGAGAGAGAGCGAAGACTGGTACAAGCTGGAAGTGTAGGTACGCGCCAGGTGAGATCTGACGAGAGTGACAGGCTAATTAAAGGGACTCTCTCTCTCTCTCTCTCTCTCTCTCTTTCTCTCTCTCTCTCTCTCTCTCTCTCTCTCTCGCACACACACACACACACACACACACATACTTGCTAGCAAATCAGACTATAAATAAACAATATCAGGGTCAAAAGAAAATAATAAGCCAACAAAGACGACATCAGCTTCCAAAGAGACCCCAACTAACTCACTGACGATAGCCAGGGCCACTGACAAATGCAGTGCCACCGGGAACACAGGCGCTGACAAGGCGTCCTCTGCAGGATTAATGTCCTACACAAACGAGATAAGGAGGACACATGCTTCTCGCATCTGAAGAGACCCATAAGCGACATAGCGGTTCATCGAACGCAGATCCATCCCCTGAGATCCTGAAACCATAACTGGAAAACGAGAAGGAGTGAAGATGTAGCCGAAGAAAGTGGTAGAAAGCTTACCTATGAGAGAGATAAAAGTGATTCTAGCGTTGATCAAATACTTTATCCCCTTTGTGAGCACAATTCACTTCTGTTTATGTTTACCTTAAGGATATTCTACAGGAATGAATCACACGGAAGGATGACCGGGTGATAAGACATCATTAAACTCGAGTTGGAATAGATGCAAAGGTGAGGTGGATGGCGGCAGAGCGTGGACAGTATTCATATAAATCCTTCCTAAGGAGAGGGGTGGTGGCTTAGGTTTTAGCTATGATGCCAACCCATCCACTGGTGTGGAAGACCTAGATTTGTCCAGGTGCTGGGACAGCTCAGACGAGACACTAAATATGATAATTAGTTAGGGACTCGTTAATGGGACAATATGGATATCAATCCAGTCGATATGAATTCATGTCTTAAAGCTTTTGCTTGCAAGTGTGTTTCTGTGTGTATCAGTGTGTCTGTCTACGTGTGTATGCTTTTCTATGTATGTATGAATGTATATTTATATGTCCCTAGGTTACCTAAATCCTCACACCCACGTACGAGGTCCATTTCCGCCCCCCTTCCCCCCGAGCCACCAGTGACCATGAATCTAGTCGTGAGGGCGGTTCGTGATGGGTGAGGCAAGTGGGTTGCAAGAACCATCACACACACACACACACAGGGCACCCTACACCTGAGCTGGCTGGCTGGCTAACCCCTCCTCCCATCTCCCGTCAGGCGGGGCTGAATGATAGCCGCTATCCGTCAGGCAGCACTGACGTAAAAGGCGGATCTCTTCATAAATAAGGATGTCCAGGTGTGTGTGTGTGTGGGGGGGGGGGGTTGCCCTGTGTGAAATAGGGCTGTTGCAGGCCATTCCATCAGAAGAGGCATGGAAAAAAAAAAATCAGTAAAGACTGAATAATTCCTTTAGTTTGCTCAAACGTTATCTTCCAGTTTGGTTAGCAAGACGAGACATAGCTTATAATCCTCACAGGGGGGAACCGTGGGGCTTCGGAGCTAATTTTAAACTCACCGTCATGGGGGTAAGTAAGACTCCTCCCTCGAATCAATCCTCACACCCCCATCGCCTCGCCTCGCCTCCCCTGGGGGAGGTAAAAGGTAGTCGTCGCCGGGCTCACGCTCTGACGACACCCCCCATCAGCCTGGACCGTTAAAGTTCACTGGAAGCGCGGCCGTGGGCCAGTTGCCCGCAAGGCTGCACCCTCTTTTACAACGGCTGCAGGATCTTCCTCGACGTCCCGTTCGACAGCAGCAGTAGGCGCCGACGCACACACCTCCTGAAGGGGATTGCGATGGACTCGGGTGGAATGGGGTGGTCCTCGCGGAGGTGGAGGGGCAGCGGTACCGCGAGTGATAGCGGGGGTGAAGACGAAGGCTGCTTATCGTCGAGGACACAGGAGGAGGCGCCCCCGCCGAAGGCCAGTTTTTACTGAGGAGGAACTTGGTTGGTGTCCTGGTCCCATCTGTGACTCCTCCAGTAAAGAGAGGGGAGGGGAGGGTGCTGGGAAGGGGGAATGAAGACTAACCCTTGCGTTCGGGAGTGATAGAGACGAACACATGAAATAGCAAAAGGATACTGCCTGATAAAGGAAGGATACCCCATAGCAACGCGTCTAGATGCGATACATTTCAGGGAAAAATATCCAGATGAGAACCTCATCTCACTGGCTTTTAATTTCGAGTGGTTTAAAGTCATGAGCATTCTTAGATTTTCAGAATGTATAACGCAAAATGATAACCAACTCTACGTAACATTTTTGGTCCAGTTAGAAAGAAAGATTTTTACCGATTCGATTTCGGGCCAAATATTCAAAGATTTGTGAGTAGAAAAGACATATCCTGTGGGAGGCAAGTGCCATCGCCAACTACAGTAATCATGTACTGCTTCACGTCTCCTTCAGGTGTATTAAAACCCTCTTGCTGTATTCGTGGGTCGCGTTCCTATGAGGCACAAAATTCCTCCCACAGCGCTGACATCCGTCTTACCCAGATCACGTATTATGAAATATGCGGCAGCTCGAGTGGCCGGAGGAAGGTGCGCCTCAAGTCGAAGAAGGAGTGGTGGTCGATGAATGCATTCCTCTCCTCCGGCGACAGACGTTATGAAGTGAAACATAGTGGACAAAGGAGCAGGTAATCTCGCAGAGGAAAGAGCGGTACATACTCGTGAGGTGGTGCAACTAGTACACGTTCGCCTTGAGTGTGTGTGTGTATAAAGTTGCTCTGAAACCCCAGGATACATAAGTGGTCTTGAGGACACTCACGTTCCTTCCCCTACTTAAAGCTGTGACTCAGTTATACCTCTGGAGCATTTGCATTTGGGAGATTTCTGTGGTACATATGGTGGACGTAGGGTACTGATGTGAAGAATTATGGATATATTCCTTTTGAGGGAATAGAAAAAAAAAAAATCAAGTTGTGGAAAAGGAAAGATCCTCGTTTTGTGCATGTTTGTAATAATGCATTTGCTGTAGGTCTGTGTTATGTTTAATACCACTGGCCCGGAGGATAAGCGTGTCTGTCCCTGTCCTCAACACCTTTACTTGAAACAGAGGTAATGGTAATGATTACCTTTCGTATCGCAATTCCTAGTAATCTCCTTAGAGTAATTTCCTTTCAGGGCTGACAGCACGTACACACACACACACACACACACACACACATTACTCTGTCACTGATTATAAAACTTCAGCACCCCTTTCTGTATGGGGAAGTGGAGGGGGGTTCTTACAAATTCAAGACTGCACTCCAATCAGTAGCAGGGAAATAATGAACTCTTTTGAAGCGAGAAGTTCTCCAAAGAGACTCTACTTCATTTCGTCCTTTGACGATGATACAACCTCGCCGAAAGTGACTTTTCACTTATATATATATATATATATATATATATATATATATATATATATATATATATATATATGAAGCATTGTTCGTAATCATGTTCTTCAGGTATCAATACGAGTCTTGAGCCATCCAAGTTGTCCTCGTCTGGAAGGAGAGGAGTGGGTGGGAGACGCTTGCCTCACCTCACCTACTGGTTCCTGCTCTGTTTCTCTCTCCCCTTTCCTTGGCCAGGACCCTTACCTGGCAGCACAGTCATCCGAAAAACCTACCCAAACCTTCGTGAGTAACATCTCATCACAATTATTCATAGCGTAAAATCATCTTTAGGGTTAGAGCACTTCGACATTCATGCTATCTGTTCCGAGATCTTTTTGCCTCCCGCATTTTCGCCCTGAGGCATTTCGGGACTGCGTGTGCTCCCTCGCGTGGGCCACTTGTCCCTCTGTTTGCCCCATGCAAGTCGGACACACACCCAGTAGGGTTCGACGGCGCCCCCTGCCGCGGCTGGGCTCCGCGTTGGACCACCCGAAGCAGGCGTCCTTGTCCACGGCATGAGCAGTCGTCTCATGTGTCAGGGCTTTTATGATGAGTATATTTCTTATGCTTAACAATAGAGCGTTAGTGATGATTCAGGCTGCATAACGGTTCTCCTCGTGATGAAACATATCGAACAGAACAGGTGATAAGGTGATATCTATGTATGTGTGTACGTATCTGTCTATCTATGTATCTCTCTACCTGTCCGTGTACAGACACACACACACACACACTAATTCTCTCACGGACAGTTTTGGGGTGACCCGACGCGGGTCTCCTCGGCGGGGGTTCCCTGTTGGCTCACCTCTGATCTTTCTCTGGGTGTTTTTTTCTTTAAAGCTGAAGAGCCCAGTGAACTTCATGCTTGGGCGCCTCTCCCCCTCGCGAGGACTAATGTATGCATCTTCGTAATGAGGTACAAGTGTCCATCTGCATTATCTGATTGCTCCTGCCTTCCCACGTAGTTTAATCAGAGCCCGAAAGGCTAGAGTGGTGTGAAAAAAAAAACACAGTGGATTAGTTGGTGGCCGTAGATAAGCTTCTTATTTTTCTGTGTCACAACTCCATTTCAAGGGTTGCATATATATATATATATATATATATATATATATATATATATATATATCCTGCACCGTGCAGTTGGATGGGTGAGGAATTACTGGACGTTCAACTTCTTCTTTTGCAGTTGCGTTGCAGAAGCCTTCAAATCTCTGAAGAGATAATCGCCAATTTATTGCCCCCGCTCTGCGGCTACAGCCACAGCCGCTACCACCAGCCGCAGTGGCAAACACGAAATTCGGGAGTCGTATATCAACACCGCCCTTGCACACGAGGCGCTGCAACGGCAACACCTTATCCTGTCCCTCGTCTCTGGCCTTCTCTTCGTCCTCACCTGAATACCCGCCCCTCCCCCCCACCCCCCCGCACGAAACAGGGACGAGGTTAGCATCGAGAACTGACTCAAATGGACCCAGTCACAGTCAGGTCACCAGGACGTTTCCCACGGGGGGGGGGGATTTATGCACCGGGTCCTTCCACGGGGACGAGGGTCAAGGGGGGTCCTCCCTCAAGTTGCTGCGTCATGAGGAGGTTTATATACGACGCTGTGGAGTAGAAGACCCCACTTGTGCGCGACTGATATTTGGGCTTTACGGTGAGAGAGAGAGTTTCAGACTCGTCTTTCTCTTTTTTTTTGCCCCGTCTCGTCTTAAGCTAGTGTTTGTATCTTGACCTTATGTGGAGACACATAAATAGTCACTCCAGTTTACGCCAGGTGCTCATTCGTGTGTGTGTGTGTGTGTGTGTGTGTGTGTCTTTGATTACAATTGACCTCATCCAAATCATTGCGTCACACACAGCGTCTTCCATTTCGAATCACTCCACCCTCGTACTCGCTCGTGAGCCACCCAAACTATACACAGTGCACGTCAGCAAACACCTGTGTTACAGTTTCCCACGTTTCCCAGCAGCGCCTGAGGCAGGTATCATTCGTCTGTACCATGCCATCGGTTCGGAGGAGTTGAGTCCACGTACTTCAAAAGATCACGTCTTTTCCTCCAGGAGGAGCTGCTGCTGTGTCCTCCTCACTCACCCTCTGGTGCCTTTGGCGAAACCTGCCACTCTTCCTCCAGTCACGTCCAAACACCATCCCTTTGTACCTCCGTCGTCGCCTTCTGTAGAGTAGTTACTGTTGCGAGAATCCCGAAGGTGGTCCGTCAGGTTCCCCATCCCCACCACCCCCCATCCCCCTACGTACTATTCTCCCTCTTGGGTATTGATTAACTAAATATTTATGATCATTATAAGTTACAAAGGCTCAATACCTTGCGTGCGTCTACCTGGCCACCCACAAGAGAATAAAAAAAAAAGACGTTTTAAAGATAAGCTCATCCGATACCACTTCTGTTGATCAAGCTGTGATTTAGTTAGCTTTATCCCCTGGGCGTCGACGCGTAGTAAAGCTAAGGAGTTGTTGTGAATGGAGTGAGAACACACAACACGCTCGCTACCCACTCTCTTCTGGGTGGCCTCAACGAACCGTAAGGAGGTGGCAAGCAGGTGGGAAAGCCTTGCTCGCAGTCGCTCCCTCACCTCCAAGAATATATATATATATATATACATAGGGATACAGAAGGGATGTAGCATACACCAACAGACCACTCATGGGGTCATTTCGAGACCGTCTGGGAAAGCTAAGCGTATATATACAAAGCTTATTGTGGTGTAAGTAGTGAGGGAGACATTCCACTTTGCTTGAGTTTTAATTCTTTTTTGTAGTCTATTTGAAGAGAATCCAACTCCTTTACGAAAAGAAAACATATAAACATCAGAGAATCCATTAAGTATAAGACATTTGCTTTCTTTAATCATAATGTAATGTCTGGTTCTCGCATTAGCTCGTTAGCAGACTCAAAACGATTGAGTGGAAATGTTCTTCGAGCCTCTGCAACGGATTGGACGACGCGAGATGCTAAAAAAAGACCTTATGAGTGGATGGGAATTAACACTCTGGCAAGGAGCCCAGGTCATGTGGGGTCAGCCCAGGCAGTCCACCGACCAGCCAGCCAGCCTCGTGCCGTCCCAAGGCTGCACTTGATGATGTTTTTTGAGTTAATTCTTAATTGGTCTTCACTGTTATATCCTCTTCCGCTTCCTTTACTTAACCCTATCTTCCTCCTCTCCATTCTTTCCATTTTCTTTTTCTATGTTTCTACACCTTTCTCCTCCTTTCATTTCCTTCCTTGCTTTTCCCCTCATTTCCTTCCTCACTTCCTCCTTCTTTTCCGATGCCCCTTACTTCTCATTCCATCTCTTTATTCCTCAGTCTCTTCTTATCATCATTCCTTCTTCCCATCCTCTTCATCTCCCTCCTTTCCTACTTAGCTCGTCTTGTAACACTCCCTCTCTTTCTCTCCTTCTCATTTCTCTAGCTTTCTCACCTCTTTCACTCAATCTTCTCTCTATCGCTCCTCCCATTCTTCCCACAAGACCCTCCTCCTCTTCTTCTTCTTCTTCCTCCTCTCTCTTCTCTCTCCCTCCTCCTCCTCTCCTCCGTCAAGCGATAATGCAGCATTTTTCGGTTGCTACGTGTCTCTACGACTCTTCTGCGTTCCCAACACAGGAGGCCTGAGGTAGTTTACATTACGAGGCGCGCAACGGTGGATGTAAAATGATCTATCTCGTCTCGACCCGTCCCGCTCCTACAGGCTCCTCAAAAGTGCTTGCCGCCATCTAAGGACGTGCCACCTGAAGGTCAGGCAGCTGCATTCCTCGGCTCCGGACAAGAAACAAGCCAGCGGAGGAGTCCAAGGCTGTGACCACCAGCGGTACATCATGACCCATTAGTGGTGCCTCTTCCACCATTGGTGGTGCCCCCCCACCTTAACGCCGCTCCCCCCCCCCCCACCTCCCAGTGGTACCCCTAACATCTGGGGTACGTCAAACACCAATGGTACCTCTTGCGGTACCCCCTAACAGAGTTACGTCGACCACTAAAATGCCCCTCTACCAACAGTGATTAATTACAACAAGTAGACTTTGGAGATACCAAATTTCTAATACCATTTGGAGTTACCCCCAACTCAAGCAGTATACCTTCAAAGTGCCTTAATTATTAGAGGAACCTTCAAACCCAACTGTTCCTATGGGACTGGAACTACCTCCACCGAGCAAATGTCCCATTGTCTCCAGTGGTAATTCTACCACCATCGGTGCCCTTATCGTCAACAGCAGTACTTTTATCACTGGTGATGAATTTTCCTCCCACCAAGCAGACGTGCCGTTGTCATCACCGATACTCATCTTGCTCTGACACCAACTTCGGTTATGATGTTCTTCCACCGACAGGAGATACGTTATAGTGCCAACGACCTGCGGCCATGTTATCCCATAATGTCAGCAGCCATGATATTCTGCCTCTAGTAAAAGAGCTTTTAATTAGTGCTACCATTCGTGATATCTTACCATGAAAACCACCCCATGTTATCTTCCTGCTACAAAAGATTTCTAAAGTCCTGCTTTTACCAACAACATTTTGGCTCTTCCACCATGAGTGGCCATTTGTCCTGTGGCCACAAGGGGGCCATAGTATCCTTTTCCTTATTACTATGGCCACTTTATCCTGCCACCATAAAGGTTTACTTCCCTGTCATCGTTAAGTAACTATATCGTCTTGCCATCATCTGCACTTATGCTGTTTCGCTCGCCGTATTTAGCAGCAATGCTTTGCTGTCACCTTATCTGCGTTGCTTTGTTACTGTCAGCGGTTATGTTTCCCACCATACTGGGGCAGATGAGGAGACCATGATGATATGAAATATCTGCCCACAAGAAATACAACAAACTGTAACTTTACAACAACTCTCAGCGTTTGGAGAGATTTCGTGATGTTGACTGTATGGGATTTGTAGGACAGACTGGAAAATATGGTTTGTTATACTGTGATGTTTTGAAACTGAACAAAGTAAAACTTTGTCTGACGAAGTCTCTCGTGCAGTATATTTACACGCAGCTCAAAATTTCAAGAATGAGAAATGAAGTGTAAAATTAAATTTGTTACAATATCATCAATTTTTGGAAGCACGTTTGAAATTTTTTGTTCCTTCTCAGATTTCGTGCGAGGCATCATAGCACAGTTCCTTCGCCACTGTATGTGATACACCGAAGACGGTATCTTAAGAAGTTGCAGAAGAAAAACATAGAAAAATAAAATCTTTCAGACTAATCCTATCCAAAATGTTGTACACATTAGAACAGACACTCTTGGATATCAATCTCTTGTTCTTTCCCTCCTGTCGGAGAGATGTATTACTCACCTTTGAATATACCTCAGAATAAGAAGTATAATGTTGAGAATTTTAACAGACGTAAGAATAACTGTTTTAGAAATATTTCTTCGGAGAGGCCGAGGCGACGTCAGTGTTAGCATCGACTCGGTGTGTTACGAGCAAGAAGAGGACCAGACGGTAGGCGTACGCCAGAATTCTAACAGCGTTACCTGTCAGACCGCAAGCAATGTAATCACCTACATACCATGTTCTGCGGACAATCATCATCACGAGTTGTTTATTCCTGAACGTGAGATTTTGCCTGTGAGTCAAGAAGAGTTTGTAGAGGATTACAGACTTTTCTCAGAAGGGAATGACTGTAGCCCCGTTTCACGGGACGGGAAATGATCAAATCGTCTTTGCAACCGAACGTACAAGGTTTCTCACTACGCTGTACATGCTCTATGTACTTTCATGTCGTGGATTCTTCATGGAGCAACTGAGGCAGGAGTGGTCTGCAATAACCAGCTTTATGGTGATGTAACACGCGTCTACATGCAAAAATCCTAAAACTGAAAACACTATCTCGTTTCTCGATGAAGATAAAAAAAAAGTGAGGCATATGAAAGCTAGATCCATACACTGATATGATTTATATGGTGTAAATGAATTGGAATTCAAGATATCAGTCGTTTACACATCTGCCACCAGATTAACACTAAACGTGCAAAGGACGTTATCTATCTATCTATTTATCTATCTATCTATCTTTCTATCTATCTATTTATCTATCTATCTATCTATCTATCTATCTATCTATCTATCTATCTATCTATATATATATATATATATATATATATATATAGAGGTATGTGTGTGTGTATGTGTGTATGATGATGTTGTGTGTTGGTATAGTAAGAAAGTAGCTCAGCAAAGGCAAGAACTGTACATTGTAGTGAAGGAATCCATTAACATTCTGAGGACTCAGGGGGAACTAAGTTTTATGTTCATTGCTGTCCAAATCTTGACTGTTTATAGTCTGTATCCCCCGGCGTCCCCTAGCTTCTGCCACGTGTTTGCACTGCTTGTCTTAGGCACGTGTTTATATGATTTTGTACGAGTGGCAGGCGCTGGTCCTGAGGGTGGTGAGCCGTCCGAGCTACCCTGTCTCCCAGCGGCACCTCTTGCTCCTACGCCTCCATCCCTGCCTGACGAGCAAGGTCATGCCTTTATCACGCGACGACCACATCTCGTGGAATAGATCTTTCTTCCTGTTATTTCCCAGGTGATAATCGAAAGAAAACCCGTCTATCGTAGTGATAACGGAAGCCCAAGCCGTAACAACCCCCTAGAGAGAGATGTTGCTAAGGTTGGAGTACCCAGCTCCACCAGATGGCAACAGCAGTAAACGCTTCTCCAGCCAGCCCGCGGCACATATTTCTTTTTTTTTTTTCTTCTTCTTACCAGTTAAAAAAGCGGAGGATATATCACTCACCCCCTACCTGCCCTGGCAGGGGTAGGTGGCTTAAGCGGTGTAGTGCGCGCAAAAGGCAGCGAGGAACTTGGCCACAAAGACTGAATTGCATAACGAGTTGCATGATGTGTGGAGTATTTGGACAGAATTAGGTTTCTACTGAAATTGTGGAGAAATTGTGGCTCTACTTTTACCTTTTTCCGTTGTCAATATTAAACCATTTTCTCATATCAGGGTTGCATTGAGACCAAATCATTATATAGTCTCGCTGAGCTGTAATTATATTGTATACTCGGTAGAAATGGGCTGATTTATCAGTGATTTTAAAACTGATATATCTAAACATACTAAGAAACCTTCCCAGATGCCTTACATCACCTGTCGGGACCCTCACGATAATGTTCACCTTACGGGCCAAATGTGGCTGAGTGTAGACGACGCCTGGCCTTGGTAATGTCCGAAAGGAAAAAAAAAGGAAAAATACGAAGTGACTCATGATGATTGCAGTGCAAACTATGCTTCGTGCAACGAGTGGAAATTATCAGGATGGCACAGCAGGTAGATTATCTATCGAAGGAAAGATATAACGTAATAGACAGGCTCTCAAAGACAAATGGAAGTGAACACGTGAAGCGTATTGCAAATGGTTTAAGTTGAGAGTCATTGACGAATTGCTTTATGAATCACTATATTAGCCAATAGGAAGATAACAAGCGAGGGGATGAATGTTGTATCACAATTACGATGTCCATATATATACACACAAACAGTCGTTCTTCCCAGAGCAGCCATATACGGTCGATCTACCGCCATAGAAAAACACTGAAAGGCATCTTATTTCTTTTTTTTTTTATTCAAGGTATTAGGTAAGCTAGCAATTACTGGGTTCCCTAGATATATCCCTCACAAAATGAGTAACATCATCCATTGCTGATTATTATATTTCCAAGATGGAACTGGAAGACGTATCATTTTAGTCAGGTGGGAGTGATACATCCTTTTGGGCTTTTTTATTGCGTGTTGCTCTTCTTTCCTGAAAGGGCCATACTCCACTAGGCAACCCCTGCGCACTGTTAGCCTGGACCAGAGGGTATAAATATGGAGTGGCGCAGGTCAGTCCTTACAACCACGACTTCCCAACGCCAGCGTGAGGTAACGCGACATCAACAAACATGTGAGTATCACCTCGTAAAGCAGGAGTGGCGGTGGTGTTCGTCCTCCCACTAGTCGCCCAGGTCTTGCTTTAGTCTTCTGGTGGTAGGAAGTGTAAAGGAACAAACAGAACCCATATCCTTTTTTTTTTTTTTTCAATTTTCCAAAAGAAGGAACAGAGAAGGGGGCCAAGTGAGGATTTTCCCACTAAGGCTCAGTCTTATGTTCTTAACGCTACCTCGCTAACGCGGGAAATGGCGAATATGTATGAATACACACACACACACACACACACACATATACAT